>PVIW01006300.1:0-89689 GCA_004026585.1 Noctilio leporinus | reverse complement strand
CAGTATGTTGGCTAATGAGTATGACAAAATCAGGTCCTATCTCAAGTTCCACTTCCAAGGTATTGGCATCAGGCACCCGTTTTACTGAATGCAACAGTTGTTTCTATGACCATTGGAGTCTTTGAAGCGCAGCCGCATTTTAGGACGATATTTCTCCAAGTACAGAAGTTGCTTGCTATTAAAAGCTCCACGCCGCTTTCTGGAAGAAAAAACAGAAGATGTAAGCAATTATAAAATAACGTTCTCTGTGCTATAGGCAATCATAACCTCCCTTGTGGCAATTTGTTTTTTATTACACACTATGACTAAATGCAGAAATATGCACAGCCATACATGTGTACATGGAATGTAAAAGAGGAAAGACTTTTTTCCTCTGGTTTTAATACCATCCTAAAAATGGTAAGATTGCCTGTTGGAAAAATATTCACTTTCATAGTAATGTAATTAAATTCACTGACATTTAATGAGGAAAAAAATCATTAAATACTTACTGTCTTATGAACTGTACTGCGTCTTCATATTTCATTCCACCTTCAATTAATGCTAGGGCAACAAGCACTGGAGCCCTGATAAGGTAGGAATTTCAATAAATTGTTAAAAAAAAAAAAAAAAAGATCAAACCCTGGAAATTCAATATTCCAAACATTCCTCAATTCATAAATACTCTTGACTACACTTCCTATAAGCAATATGAGTAGTAAATGTTGACTTAAAAGCACTAGTATTTTCATATCAAACTCAGATTTTATCTGGAACCATAAATGTCTTTATTGCAACTAAGTCTAGAAGTTAAAACTTGTATTATTGGAAAGGGACCTTGAAAATATTTAGGGGGGATGGTACATTTTCAATAATTGTAGACAACTTTTTCCTGAAGCTCTGAGCAGTGAAAACTATTTTCCACTTCAAAAAAAATAATTAAAAAAAAAATAAGTGTGATGATAGTGATTTATAAATCTGGACATGCATATTTTGGCACTACTAGGTAATGAGGTCCTACTTAATTAGAACCGATTAAGGACCCTATCCAAAACACCACATGCAAACTACCTTAAACATTCATAATCCTTTTCCCCAATAAGCTTGGATGACTCAAATATCATGAATATAACATAGCACACACAACAGTATTAAGTAATTTAGCCCACAGAGCCAAGTGTAAATTATCTATAGCATTTATTTCCAGCTATATTGGAAATGTATTATTCTGCTACAACCTACTTTCTACTTTAGTTCAGTAAGTAACCTAACAAAGCAAACTGATGTATGAAGTGATAACTTTTTACTAGAGTATCAAATTTCTACTAAAATAAAGACCAATACAATTAACTGGATTTAAGAAATTCTTATTACCCTGGCAACCCAACACACCAAGGTTATGGGTTCAATTCCTGGTCAGGGTACACACAAGAATCAACCAATGAAACCATAAATAAGTGGAACAACCAACTGATGTCTCTGTCTTCCTACCCCTCTCTAAAACCAATGAAAATTTCACTTACCTCCCAAGGCCTGCAACACAATGAACAGCAATACAACAACCAGGTTCTTCACGAAACTTAATTTTTACAAGACTTAACCAGTCGTCAACAATCTGGTTGGATGGTGGTGCACCATCATCAAAAGGCCAATCCTAAGTCAAAAGAATAAATGTTTTAGATTTTTAATATAAATACCACACTAGTAATAATAAATTTCTAATACCCAAATGTTTTCAAATGCATTTTAACATAATTACACATGTTTTATAATATCCAACCATCAACGAAACACAAATAAATCCTTAATTTTTGTAAAAATCTTGTTACTTCAAATCTGTGCTAAGCTTTCATTCTTTTCAAATTCGGATAATGCAATTTTAACAAAACTAAAAAAATTAAGCCTTTTGAAGTTGATGGTTATCAGAATATACTTTTATTCATAAACATGTAAGAATTATTAAATACTTACAAGAACATGGATGCCTTCTTTCTCCACAAGAGTAGTATCATAAGTTGCTTCACATACTCTTACTATTGTGGTAACTCCATACTTCTTAAGTTCCTGAATAAAACATAATTATAAAGTACTCAATAACATCTTCATATTGTGTCATTATTTGCCATTTTGATCATCTCTCCAATAGGTATTAACAGTTCATGAAATATTTAACAGGGAAGTGAAATCTTGCTTTAAGTGACAGTACAAGAATAGCATAAAAGGAAAGGGAATATTAAAACATTTCCAAGGCCTTTCACATACTGAAGTTGTTTGGTCATGGTTAACCCACTGGCTAGTTAGAGATGATGTACTAACAAGAGAGGATTAGGAGAAATTCAGAGATAAAGGTGAAAAAAATCAAAAGAAATCACTTGAGACTTTACTCAGTGACATTAACTGCTTAAACTTTGCTCATTTGCAGTATAGTATGTAATTTAGTCTTAGAAAGTACATTCAAAGAATCTAAAACATTTAAATTTAAAACACCATTTAAACTATAGACTTCAAAATTTATAATGCACTACTGTAAAGAAGTAAAATTGGTAAATGAAAATTAGATTGTAGGCATCAAATGGGGTCCAAGACATTAACTGTGATTTATGATATTATCAAATAGGTTAAGCTGATATACGAACAATCCAAGTAAATGGCAGCCTTATTACTATAAATTTCATGTAAGTAAGAGCAATACTGTTACACTGTCCACACACAAATTTAAGTTAAGCACACTTCAAAATAAGAATGAAAGGTTAACTTAAAATCTAAACTAAGCCCCGGCTGGTGGCACAGTGGGTAAGGCGCATCCACCTGCAAACCCAAAGGTCGCTGGTTCCATTCCCAGCCAGGGCACATAACCAGGTAGCAAGCCAGGTCTCCAACCAGGTTCTTAGCTGGAGGCAGGTGAAAGGCAACCATACATTGATATCTCTCTCTCTCTCTCCCTTCTCCTATCTGAAAATAATAAAATCTTAAAAAAACAAAAAACAAACAAGCAAAAAGCTAAACTAAGTCAAATACATTTGAAATGTATAAAATAATTTATCTTTCAAACCAAAGGAAGACACTGAGATTTCATTTTTGAGAATTGGAACTGTACGCATACACCTCAGATTTTGTTGGACAAAATGACCCACTATTAACTGCAATTTGTTTAAGAAATTAAAAACTATCAAACCTTACCTCTATAAATTTGTTTAAGGTTGCATTGGTTGGATTGTGTGTAATAAGAAATCTCATGTTCTTGTATGTGACTTCCACAGGAGCTGGGCGGTTCATTCGAGCCATGTTATTTTAGTTAAAAAACACTCAATGGGATTATGAAAGAATTAAAAAATTGAATACAGAAATGATGCAAAGAAACTGAGTCTACTTCAATATACTCCACTTGAAATTCTCAGTGCTTCGAGTATGAAGTTGGGAGTAATGGGAAATGAAATGAACCTCCTAACAAGAAGCAGCAATTCTTCAATCCAGTAATACTGAGGCAATAGAAAGGAAGTGCACGAGGTTTACCCCATCCAGGTCAAAACACTTGTAAAAAGCTTTGCAGATTTCAATTCAACACTTCTGTGTCCAGGTTAACCACTCTTATGGGGGCTTCTTGGTGGAGTAGTAATGAATTTCTACAGTTCACTTGTCTGCATAGAGGTCGTGCTGTGCCTGGCAGTAATCTCCACTGCCCTTCAGAAACTCCATAAATGTGTGACCAAGAACACCACAGAACTGCTGTTTAAAAGAAAAAGAGAAAGAAAAAGTTGTTTTCCAATTCAAAAGGAACATGTCATGCTATTAAAGTAACAAGTATATGACAATCTTTTTCAAATTTGGGTCCAAGCTACCTTTTCTACTTTTACTCCAACTACAAAAACACAAGGATACTTAAAACTTAGTAAGCATAAAATAAGCATTCACAAATAGATTACCTTAAATTGAAATTACTGATGCAATAGGGAGTACATCCTTAAAGAATGACATCATTACATTTGGTCAACATCCCTTATACATGCTCTTGTTATTCCTTTTAATGGTTGGTTTTGCACTGTTATAAAATATACATACATTCCTATATTGATTTTCCCAACTAGTATTTTTATTACAAACTTTATGAAAAATTTGAAGTTGTTAGCTTTCCCATAATTTACTTACTTTTCTAAAGGCTTAACCAATATTATACCTTTGAAGAAAAAAACTTTTCAAAATGATCCTATATACACTATATCATTTGATCCTTTAACAACTGATTTTCTTTTAACAGATTTTTCTCGTTTGTAAAACCAAAATTCCCCTCATCCAGCCTAAAACGAGATCTAATTCAAAGGGAATTAAGGAGAAAATGGTGGATGGTAGAAATTACCTTGTATAGGTTTGAAAAGCAGGATAACTACTACCATCAATAAATACATTTATATTTTCCCAAAGTTTCCCTTAAAAAACTAAATCAGTTATGTGTCAATATAACATCAAATGAATATTCACAGGTTAATTTCAGAATTTGTACTCAAAAAGTATCAATGTCAATGTTAAACTTCTTCCAAGCAGTTCACAAATACTTTCCTGCACTTAGGAATAAAGAAAGGAGTATTAATAGCAAGTTAACAGGAGTGCCAGTCACTGCTTCAACAGTTTATAAATATTCTTAGGGGTAAATTACCAAATAAAATTTTCTAACATGTTTCCATTAATTTTCTATACTTACATGTGAGGATGTAGAAGTCAAATTCAAATTATTTCCTATTTTAAAGAGTCCCATGTTATGGTTTCTAGACCTTTCCTAAATTTTGACCCATATGAAAATCATGCAGATCACATAAAATATCAAGTCAAACTCAGTTTATTTTCCTATCAAAACAAAACAAATGTTTTTTGGTAAGATAACGTTTATTATTCCAAATTTGTTCAAAGGAGCCCTTGGAGGTTATTTCCCTTACTTGCTAGTTGGGTTAAAAAAACGAGTGACTCGATTATCATTAAGGTTTTCACTCTTAACAGCAAATAGACTGTAGTAACCTGGAAATAATTTCAAGTATACTCTCATCTCAAATTCTAAATATTACTTCCTTTGAATAGCAAGTGTATTCTTGTACTTTTCTGATGGCATACCCTAAATTAAAGAAGTCACTTGGAAAGTTAAGGGCAATGACTCTTCCTCAGTAATTGTCATTTCCAGGTACTACCTTTTGGCAAGTGCAAGCCAATTTTATGAGCGAGACTGTCTTTCACGCCATTATTTCCACATATAACAGCTAAAATTTTTGTTACAGCTGACTGACCTCTCATGTAAGCAGTTAAATCAGCAAGCAGAGAAAGCAATATAAAAATAATTCCCTTAGTGAGCTGGTTATTTTCACTGAGTGGAGCCACCCAGTGGCTGGGCTGCGTGTGTGACTTCTACCAAGGAGCAAGCAGTCACCACTGATAGCAATCGTCTTCCGTTCCAGTAATAGGCAGTTCGAAAATACCAGGGAATTTCCCCCCTCTCATTGACGAGGAGCACGTAATCACGGAAGTACAAAAGGGGAAAAAGAACAATTCCTGTGTATTAGCTTGTCAGGTTACAACAGACAACCTGCATAACCACTGTATGAACACTTCGTTGGAGAGTTTGTCCCACATTTACTTGTATTTTAGTAATGTATCTAGAATAAAGTCCTGTATGAAATGTTCCTGCACTTGGGGATGATCTAGCTTTCCGGTTTTCAACTGATTTACTCCCATCAAACAAAATTCGTATAAAGAGAGTAACAGGAAGCATTGCCTCGGAATGTGGATCTCAAGCACGTCGGCAGTTTTAACTACGACAGCTCAAATAACAACTTAACACTTTTGGAGTGGAAGAGGCTTCCACGGACAGAGGACAAACCTTAGAATTCCGGCTCCGGCTGGCTAACTGTTGCCACAAGCCAACAGGAGGCAACAACCCATTACACCAAGTTCAGCAATAGTCCCGATTAGAAGGCCGGTCCAAGGCCGTTCCAAGATTGGCACGGAGCGCGCGTGCTGGTGCCCGGGGGCTCCACTCCTTCGCTGCCGCGCAACGGCAGCCCTGGAGGTTTCCAGGGCCATTTTGTGACCGCCTGGCCCGAGAAAAGGACAAGACTCAACTTGTTCCCTTGATCCACAGCCCCAAGACGGGTGTTAAATCTGGAATAGCTCGAATTACCAGGGGGCGACAGGCGAAGCAGGGAGTCGTGTCCTCACCTAACAGTCCCGCTCCAGCCCCCGCAGGGCTGCGGCTGGTGGAGAGGCCCCGACGTTCGCAGCTCCGCGGGGAGAACGCGCCGCGCACACGGGCCCGCCCGTGGCGCCCCCTCTCCCTCTCCGCACCGCAATCACGGTTCGCACCGCGTCTTCAGCGAGGCGCGGCCGCCGAGGCCATTTTGTTTGAGGCGCCGGTCCGACAGCGGAGCACAAAGGTGGCTTCCCAGGCTCCTGCCCCACGCCGGTCCCCGAAGTGTTCGAGGCTGAGACTGTTCTCAGCCCCGCCTACCCCGCGCCGGGCCGGGTCTGGTGGCGACCCGCCGCCGCCCGCCGCGCCCAGCCCGTATCCGGCTCCGCAGTGACAAGCGCAGCCCTCGCCCCACCCCGGGCCACGTCTCCGGCTCCCCGGGCGGGCCGCTCGCTTTCGGCCAAACAAAGGGGGCCTCGGGCTGCCGTGCAGTCTGCCGGCTCCAGACCAGGCGCGCCCAGGGCGGAGGCCGTGGTCACAAAGCCGCTTTTGTGTCGCCCCTCTCGGCCCGCCGCGGCGGCTTTACCGCCCCCGCTCTCCGTTCAAGGCCCGCCCTGCCAACCCTGCCGCCCCGGCGCGGCGGGGACCAAGTCGCGGGAGCCTCTGCGGCCAGCCGTCCCCGCAGTCCGCTTCCCGGCAGTCCGCCGCCACCGGCCGGCAACAAGAGCGTAGTGCGGCCCCGCCTGCCCGGGACACCAAAACCGCGGCCCCGGCGGCGGGAGCGGACGCCTAGCTGTGAACAAAGGCGACAGCGGGGACGAGGGGGGGCGGTCGTGGAGCCCCGGCCCGAGAGGCGGCGGTCGTACGGTGGATACTCACAGGAATATGTTTACTCATTGAAGATTGTGGCCTAATCATACAGCCGGTCCCGAGGCGGCGGCGACACAGACAGCAGAGGTGGCGGCGGGAGCAGGGCAGGGGGCGGCGGTGGTCGTGGCGGCGCAGGGAAGGCTCTGCAGACAGCGGCAGGGGTACCAGGCTCGACCATGCAGTGAACGGCTCCGACGAGAGCGCGTAGCCCAGCCGGCCCGCAGTCAACGGAGCCAATACGCGCGCCGAGGCGCCCTTGCGTCACAAACCCGCTCTTTTATAGCCCGTGCAACGTGCGAGGCCCCGGCCACCAATCACACTCGCGCCCCCACCGAGCGCTGGGAGCGGGGGCGGAAGTCCGCCTCCTGCGGACGTCACAGCGCGGCGGCTGCCGCCGGTGTGAACCGGTTGATGAATGGCGGGGCGCTCCGGGCCGGGGAGGGAAGGGGCCGAGGAGGCGGGGGTGGACTCGGTGTGGGCTGGGGAAGGGTGGGAGCGGGACAAGATCCCGATTTATCCCCTGGAAGGAATCGCGCGCAAACCCTGTTTCTTGCTTCTTATCAGTAAAACCGCCGTGGCGTGTACACGTCATATGGGAGGCTGGAAGTTGGCCCCAAACTTAAAAGTGCATTTCTTTTTGAGCTGGAACCTTGTCTGCCCCAGCTGGGCTTGCTTCTACCCTGTCATAACCACAGTCATCTTTTCCAGCCGTTTACCTTGGCACCTGGACCCTCTGCGATCTCCGTCATCAAATAATCTTTATGTCGCATGACCATTGTACCGGGTGACTCAACGCCTTTAGTGCCAGGGCCCTAGACTCAGGCAAGGTGAACGAACGCCTGTCGCTGGGGGTGGGGGTGGTGTCGCTGTCAAGGGGAGAGAAACTTCACAAACTTAATTCTCTATTTGACAGTGAGAGTATCTTGGGATGCAGATAAAGGCTTATGTTCACTACAGGGATTTTTTTTTTTTTTCCTGGCAGTTTGGTCTTTGGTCGCGTCTCCAGCCCTGGAGGCTGGCAACTGCAGTTGGCTCAACTGTGGCATTTCGAAACCATATGCATCCTTTGTACTGCTGCTCACTTGATGTGTTATCACAGATAATGAAAGACTGCTAATAGAAAGCGTTTTAAAAAGAATCTTACGTTTTGTCAAGGCCTGATGAAATCCTCTTGCGTCAAAGCTAAAGCTTTTCTTTTTGTTCATTTACAGCCCTGTTGTTCCACCGTCCTCTTAACTGAGGCCCTTGAGAAGCAGAGCCTTATCAAAATTGTTCTGTGCTTCACAAGGGCAACTCTGTCATTTACAATCTGAAAACCCTTTCTCCCCTGCTTTCTGGAAGGCGTAAACAGGACTTTTACCTACTTTGAAGAGCTCGGTTTTCTATGACACTGAGGCCTTTTGTTTGCTGTTTTCACTGAGCAGTTGATTGGAGAGGGCCTTAGGGATCAAATTGTATCCTCAGTCAGTGTACTGCAGTGTTTTAGGATTTATTAGAACTTCTATTTAGAGAGTGTGATTGCATAGTTATTCAACTCTTTTTATAAATATACTCTGTAAACAAAGCAAGTGCTTTCAAAAAAAGTTGGGTCAGGTTTTTACATGAACTGAAGTCTAGTCATCTTTAAAGATATTGCTTGCCCAGGAAACTTTTGAATCCATCTAAATCAAGGAAAACGAAAGGGCTTCTTGAGAAATATATGTTGCTTCACAATGAAACTAAAAAAAGGAGTAAAGATTTTAAAATCTTCAGTCCTAACAAACAGAGGAGAATTAAAAAGAGATCTTGGGGTGGGAGAGGTTTTCCTAAGTAGGTCAGGGAACTCAAGTCAAAAAAGGACAGATTTTGTTATATAAAATTTAAAATTTCTATACAGCAAAAGGCTTTTGACAAAGTTAAAATAGGTCACATGGGGAGAAAATATTGGTGCTGTATCATGAACAGAATTAACATAATAAAGACCAACATTAACAACAGAATAGATAACACAGAGCTACTTTACCACAAAAGTTGGTCAGTACAGTGGAGCTAATTGGAATATCAAAACCTGTGTGTAATGACTTTTCAGAAAATGAATTCTGTAAGATAAGCTATAAGTTCAGCCAAATCTGTATCAGGCAGTTTCCTTGTAGAACTTGTGATACAAGTTGCCAGCCTTGTGATCCACAGATCCTATAATTACTGCAAGCAGTGCTGACATGAAGTATCCAGCCAGTTATGTTCAAGCCCTAGAAGTAGCGCTCAAACTCATAGGCATACTAATCAGCCTCTAGGGGTCTTAGCATCTCAGATGTGGTACCACCTTGTTTTACTTTGAAAAGAACATAGTTCAAGGATGGAAAACTAGAGAACCTGTTTGCTATTGAGACAAGGGATACACTTTAAACAGTGATTGAATGTGGTCTTGCTGACCAGCTCACTAAATTCTCTCAGAATTTAGTCATGGGTCTGCCACTATGGCAGCTGCCCTGTTTATGTGTCCTGTGCCATTATGGTTCACTGTGGTACTGAGGTTGTTGGTTCTACACATGCCAATAAGTTTTAAGCTGCCAATTTTTAGAGAACAGTAGCGCATCCCATCATTAGTCAGGAGACATCCGTAGTCTGAAGACTGAAAGCTCTGTAGATTTGCACGTGGAGCATCAGCACCCATGTTTATTAATGGAGAACCTCCAGACTAAACCAGCAGAGTTGCAAACAGTGGTCCAGAAATCGAAAAAGAAGAAAATATCTCTGAAAGTCAATGCTCCAGAAGAAGTCCTAAGATGGAAGACTTCTTCCACTAAACAGGAATCCCAGCGTAAGTTACTTTGCGCAAAACATTATCCTTAAGCTCATATGGTAGGCAGGACTTTTTATCAGTAAAATGAAAAAGCAAACAGTTGAGAGGTAAAGATTGCTGAAAGCATTATGAGGAAGATCTGTATAGAAGATGAAATGCTGTGGAAGATAACAAATCATTAAATCCTGGAGATAAAGGAAAATCCTTACAAGGACAGTAGATCTAGTAAACATTGATTCCAGTTATACCACACAAATCAAAGGAATAGAGGATTTCATTCCTTCTGCTCAGATTGTTTAGGGCTACCAATGGGGGCTATGAGGAAGTATGATATGAAAAAAACCAAAAACAAAAAAAACACACTAGCCCTGCCTCGTGGCACAGTGGATAAGGTGCTGGCCTGCAAACCCAAAGATTACTGGTTCTATTCCCAGCCAGGGCACTCAACCAGGTTGCAAGCCAGGTCTCCAGTCAGGTCTGTAGCTGGAGGCAGGTGAAAGGCAACCATACATTGATCTCTCTCTCCCTCTCTGCTTCTCTTCCTTCCCCTCTTTCTAAAAATAATAAAATCTTTAAAAGAAAAAAACAAAAAACAACTCTTGTTAATTTAATTTAACAAGAGTATTTACCATAGCAATGATTGAAAGATCAAATGTGACAGTACTAACCCCCAAAACACCAGACTGCAAGCTATGATGATGTGCCAATTATATTTAGTAGAGGCAAATATCCCAGTGGGTTTCTAGATACTAGTGCAGAGGGTGCTCTTAAGTATATTCCCTTTAGAAATTCCAGGGTACAACCATGGCTCATATCAATATTATAAAAGTTTATTATCCTTTTGGTGTTAAAGAACAGCCTAGTTTATAATATATTCAAAATTAATCTTGTGTGATTGTGAAAAATGTTTTAACAAATAGAGTATACTTACTATGAACATATCATTTTTAGTGTGTAAATTTAAAACTAAAGCATGTTCTATATTAAATGAGACTTAGTTTACTTCCCTAAAGATATTGAGTTAGCTCTGGCTGGGTAGCTCAGTTGGTTAGAGTGCTGCCCTACTACCCAAAGTTTTACCAATGTATGCATAAATAAGTGGGACAACATATCAGTGTTTCTCTTTCTCTTTCTCCTCTTTCCTTTCTCTCCAAAAAAATCAAAAAACATTAGCTTATCATCTTTTTTCATATATATTTCTGTGTACTTACTATTTTTTAAATTGAGGTATAATTGACATGTAACATAGTTTCAGGTGTCTGACAGTATGAATTGATATTTGAATATGTTGACAAATAAATCACCATAGTAAATCAAACTAACACTCATCCTTTTATAGTTACAACTTTTTCCTTGTGATGAGGATATTGTCTTTCAGTTGTTTGATGAATAATAAAAATCAAACAGCAGGGCTTGCACCACCATTTTTGCGGGCAATTTAGACAAAGAAATCTCAATCAAGCTATTAAACTTGTCACAACAAGTCTACCAAGGACAAAGTCCACAGGCCAATAGCTGTATTTGGGCTAGTATTTTATATGTATCAGATATAGAAACTGCCAGTCATCTGTCCAATGGATACTGAAGATGTAAATATCTTTAGATAAATGAATCTTGCTGGATCTGAAATAAACTTTTCATTAAGTCATGAATCCTAATCAACAGATATAGTGTTTTCTATTATTAAGGCAATTTTTGAAAACTTTTTAAAAATGTCTATTTTAAGAAACCATTCTTTTTAGCTAATCTTTATTATGACTATTTTCTGTTCCTTCTACTTTTTATGTCTAATTTTAATCATTTAAATGCAAACTTGAGAATTGCTTTGGTAAATCTTCAAATTCGAAGAAAAAGTGTTTTCATATTAGACATCCTGCTACTTATAATATTAGGTTGGCCAGAAAGCTCATGTGGTATTTTTCTGTAAAATAAAAGACACATTTTTCATTTTCACCAAAAACTTTCATTGTTTTCAGTTAGTCTCTCAGTTTGATTGCAGTCGCTTCAATTGGTCTACCTGACCATGGGGCATCATCCAGCAAGAAATCTCCAGCGTAGAACTTCTCAAACCACTTTTGACATGTTGGATCAATCACAGCACCTTCTTCATATACTGCACAAATCTTTATGTTTCAGTTATTTTTTTTACATTTATTGAAATAATAAAGCAAAATATGCTGAAAATTTGCTTATTTTCTTCCTTCTTCAATATATAAATGGCTACACATTCACCTATTTTGATTTTTTAAAAAAGATTTTATTTATTATTTCCAGAGAGGGGAAGGGAGAGAGAGAGTTGCCTTTCACCTGCCTCCAGCTAAGGACTTGGCTGGAGACCTCGCTTGCAATCTGGTTATGTGCCCTGGCTGGGAATTGAACCAGTGACCTTTGGGTTTGAAGGCCAGTGCCTATCCACTGAGCCACCAGCCAGGGCCTGATGAGTATTTTTCTAATGCACGCTAATATGGGGTCTGTCACTATACACTAACGAAATTGTTTCCAGTGATGTTAAAGACAACTAATCATTACTAGAGCTGTCTTACAGAAAAAACAAGCAAACTTTTTTAGCCAACCGAATATTTACATCTGCGGAGGTTTCAGAGTGTATATTAAGATATGATGGACCAATCAGTCAAAAATATTATTTCCATTTTCATGCTGGGGGAAACTGTTTCCTTGGGACACTTAATAAAGAGCTTATTATGAACCCATGATAATTCATAACATTTTCATTGCATGCCATTATATATCTGGTTCCTCCAGATACATACTGGTATCTGGAGGAACCTAGTTGGAGAAAACTTATTTTCAGTCAACTTGGAAAAATTTTCTTAGTTGTTCTAAATAAAAGTTGCTTGGACATTGGAATTCAGAAGGGTCACAGTTTCTATGTAATAGTTTAGAACATGTTGAGTTATATCTTAGTTTGAAGCGAGGCAAAAATAGCTTAGGAAAGGAGAATTTAATCTGACCAGAGGAAGGGAATGGGGTATAAATATATTTAAAGGTTGGTTATGCATGCATGGCAAAGCTGTCACTTGACAGGTTTAATTTACAGAGTTGGCATTTAGGCTGCAGATAATCCAGACAGACACTGACTGAAGCAGCATTACTGGGGTAAGCCTTACAAAAAGAGAAATGTTCTTGAATGGTTACTGGCAAATACAACACTTATTTAACAAAAAAGCTATGGTAGTCTTGCTTTTCCCCTAGTTTCACACAATTATCTATGTTACATGAATCCTCAGACACATATTTATTTTTAATTTTAAATTAAATTGGGTCATGTATGTGGTCCTGAAAGTACTGGCCACACAAACTGTTTTAATTATATTGATGTTGGCTTTATACTTTCAGGACAGACCTTTGTGTATATGTTCCTTGGCTACTCTATTATCTATGCTGTATTTTACATCCCTATGATTATTCTATAACTACCAATTTGTACTTCTTAATCCTTCACCCTTTTTGCCTATACTTTTGACCCCCACTCCCATATGACAGCTATGGAAACATTCTCTGTATTGATGATTTTGTTTTTGTTCTGCTTACTTACTTCATTTTTCAGAATCAAGTGTTGATAGATATGTATTTATTGCTATTTTATTTTGTTCATATTTTTGATGATCTTCTTTAAAAAGACTTTTAGCTTTCTCTGGTCTGGTAAGCTCTTTATTCATCCTTTGAATGTTCTGTAAATGATAACTTTGCTTGGTAGAGCAATCTTATCCCTAGGCCCTTGTTTTTCATCACTTTGAGTATTTGCTGCCAATCCCTACTGGTTTGCAAATTTCTTTTGAGAAATCAGCTGACAGTCTTATGGCAGCTCTCTTATAGGTAACTGCTTTTGTTTTGCTGCTTTTAAGATTCTTTGTCTTTAACCTTTGACATTTTACTTATATGTCTTAGTTTGGGTCTCTTTGGGTTCCTCTTGTTTGGGATTCTCTGCATTCCTGGACTTGTATGGGTTTTTTTTTCCTTCACCAAGTTAGGGACGTTTTCTGCTATTATTTTTCCAAACAGGGTTCCAATTTCTTTCTCTTTCTCTTCTCCTTCTGGGACCCTCATGATGTGAATGTTGGGATACTTGAAGTTGTCCCAGAGGCTCCTTATACTACATTGAAGTTTTTGTAATTTTTTCTTTTTGCTTCTCTAATTGTTTTTTGCTTCCTTATAGTCTAAAGTTCTGATTTGGTTATCAGCTTCCTCCACTCTATTGTTGATTTTCTGTAAATTGTTCTTTATTTTGATTAAGTATATCCATTTCTGACTGGATTTTTTTTATGCTATTGAGGTCCTTGCTAGGCTCCTTAAGCAGCCTTATGGCCATTGTTTTGAACTCTGCATCTAGTAGATTGCTTATCTCCATTTTGTTTAGTTCTTTTTCTAGAGTTTTGTTCTGTTCTTTCATTTGGGCCACATTTCTTTGTCTCACCATTTTGGCAGCCTCCCTGTGTGTGTTTCTGTGTATTAGATAGAGCTGCTACATCTTGAATCCTCTGATGTATTGATATACATTTTAGATAACCAATATTTGTTTAGATATGATTAGGTCACTTTTTCACCAAAATCTTTTTAGGGCATTCCATTCTCAGTTCTCCTGTTTTCTTTGCATGCTCCTTTAATTTCTCAATCCCTTTAATAATGGTGTCTTGGAGTTTTGTCTTAGAGTCTTCTAACCCTACTCTGCCTGCTCCCTGGGGTTTTACCTTCTCCATAGCTTTGGCTATGGACCTTTCTTCCCTACTCAACATTAATTTATTAAATTCCTAGCATAACCCAGGCACTTTGCTATTTTTACAATGCATAACATAAACTGTTTCTGCTGCCTATGGAACTTATACACAGGTGAGGAAAGACAAAACCCCAGGTAACTGAGAAGAGAGTATAAGTATAAGATGTTACATGTACTGTGAAGGAGGTAAACAAAATAGCTGGGGTGACTGACTTTAGACTAGGAATTTAGGGGCGGTGTCTCCCAGGAGATGCAAACCTAAATGACAAGAATGAATCATGGTAAGAGTGGGAGGAAAAGAGAGATATTCTTGGTGGAAGAAATGACAAATACCCAAGGTGGGAAGAGTTTGGTGGTGTTCAAGGAGGTAAAAGATGTGAGAAAAATTTTTTAACAATGAAGCAGGATTCATCCTGGAGATAAGGGAGGGACTAGATCGTATAGGACCTTGTAGGTCATGGTAAGAGTTTGGATTTTATTTTAAAAATAATGAGCCACAGCTGCTAACAGAAAATATGTTTTAAGAAAATAACTTTTACTCTTCCATGGAGAATGGATAGATGGAGCCTTAGGGTAGAATTGGTGTGATGGGGTGAAAGACTTGTGTTTTTTACCATGTTTAATGATGGTGCTGATTATGGTGAGGACAGTGAGAATAGAGAAAAGTGGGTATATCAGAGATTTAGAAATATAATTGAGAAGAATGAATGACAACATGCTCTGCAGTTTCCAAATGTAGTTGTCAATGTTCAAACACATATGTAAGACCATTATTATAAATCTACTTTCTGCTGAATTGTGTAAGTACACTGACATAAAGTTCCATACTTCCACAGGACCATTTTTGTTACCAACATGTTTGTTAGGAATAGATTAGAAATGTAAAAGAAGTCAAGTCAAACAAAATATGCTTGGAGAAAGGCACTATTTCTGTTGATTTTAGGAAGATAAAGAAATGAGAACTCCTAAAAATTGTATATTTAAGGTCTCACAGAACAATCAAACTTCTGGTTGATAACTATAATAAGAAAAGCTAAATTGTATTGTGCTCTTACCATTTTTCAAACTGTGCTAAACACATATTGTATTTGTGTTTTGTATTGAACTTGTTAGAAAAATCAGACCTTGGTTAAAAAAAAAATCAACATAGCGAGTGATATCACTTTGAGATATATGCATAATGAAACATCTACAAAATGGCATATTCGTAAGATGTTAAAAAGTATCCTTGTGTGGCTCAATGGATTGAGCACTTGCCTGTGAACCCATGGGTCACTGGTTTGATTCCCAGCCAGGGCACATACCCGGCTTGCAAGCCAGGTCTCCAGCCAGGTCCCTAGCTGGAGGCAGGTGAAAGGCAAACATATATTAATATTTCTCTCCCTTTCTTCCTCCCTCTCTAAAAATGATGATCTCTGAAAATAATAAATAAAATTTAAACAAATAAATAAATAAAATCTTAAAAAGAAAAGTATCCTTTAACATGGAGGAAATGCTTACTACCTAGTAATGTTAAATGAAAAAACATACACATTACATAATTTGTATAATTACAACCAAGTAAAAATAGAAATAAAAATGTTAATAATATTATAACTGACACAAGTGTGATAACACTCATTTGTAGGTGCCATTGAGTAATGGATACTTTTTTCTTTATAAATTTCTATATTTTTAATTTCTTTCTTAAAATACTACTCTTGTAATTGAGGGAGATATCAAATGAATGCTTAAGGAATTTAATCACATATATTATTTTTAATGTTTTCAGAATTTCAGTGGATATTTTTAGAAAATGAGTGTCTGGACTGTTTACATGGAAGGAATTTAAAATATTTATTGTATGATGACTAGTCAGAAGTAGAAGAAGCGACATTTGTGTGGTATTTAGAAGATGGGAGTTAGAATTCATTCAGGAAGAAGTTGTTCTGATAAGCCTATAGCCTTGTTATAATTGGCAGCTGAAATAGAGACAGCAGGTTATCCTAACCTGACTCCAGCTGTCAAAACATTGCAACCATTCTTTTACTGAGTCCCATGTTTCAAGAGAATTAATCCCACTATAATTTGCTTTAAATGTAGATTTATTGGCCATGTGAGAATGTAATGACCAATCAGTGAGAAGCTCCCTGAGAACCTGAAATAAAATGAATAGGATTGCCTTCACAGAATTAAGCCAGAAACTCTGTCACAGTCTATACCTATAAACCAAAAGATTGCCTATAAATGTATGACTAACATTTAGAAACATCTAAACTTTCAGTCAAGGTGACTTGTGTGTAATCTGAAGAAAGTCTTACTGGGATGTGATTGTAAACTGAAACTGAATCAATTTTATTGTATCTATCCAGAGGAAGATTGTGAGAACAGAAGGAAGTTAGTGACTGGTACTTAGTAAAGTCTAAGATTTAAAGGGTGTCCAGCACTGTCTGGGGAAGAGGTATTGAGTCTGTGTACATGATCATGCAGTTGTTGTAGAGATACCTTTTTATAAGATGTATTAATAACATTAACATTTATTGAATGCTTCCCATATGCTAGGTAGTGTATTAAGCACTGTATTATTTCTTTTTATAAATCTATCCAGATTGATATTATCCCCATTATAAAAATCAGTACAGCCCTGGCTGGTGTGGCTTAGTGGATCGGTGCTGGCCTACGAACCCGTGTTGCTGGTTTGATTTCCAGTCAGGGCACATACCCAACTTGTAAGCCAGGTCTCCAGTCAGGTCCTTAGCTGGAGGCAGGTGAAAGGCAACTATACATTGATGCTTCTCTCCCTTTCTTCCTCCCTCCCTGCTCTTCTCTCTAAAAATAATGAATAAAGTCTTTAAAAATTAAAAAAAAATCAGTACATGGTACATGGAGCCTCAGAAAGTTTAAGGTCACACAAATGCTACATAATACAGATGAGATCCAAGTCTCAGTGGCTTGATTGAAAGAGTTCCTGCCCCTACCATTTGATTAAGCTGCTCTCCTTGCCTTGAAATATTTCTTGAGGTTAGTTCTAGTATTTACTTTCTTAAACTCTGGTTCTGTGCCAAACAAATAAGCTTTTCATTGTTATTTTCTATTCCCACATATTCTAACCCTGTAAATAAATGTACTAGCATTCTAGCTTTTATATCATCCTTCTATGAGTTTAGTAAAAGTGAATCATAAAATATGATTATATAATAAACTACTGAAAATCCACCCTCCCCTCTTGGTCTCATGAGTATTTTAAGAGAAGCTGTCCTCTGGGCCAATTCTGCACCAAGTCAGTCTGTGAACTAGTGCCAACCTATGAATTGTTAGTTGTTGAACTGAGTGTAAGTAAATATAGAAATCGAAAGCAAGCATTTAAAAACTTGTATAACAATTTATTAGGATGACTGACTTTAAAAATTAGTCTTGCACATCAGTATTTAAAAATTGTTTCCAAGTAATTTTTTAAAATTAAGAAACATTGCCATAAAGGATGAAAACTATAGAAAATAGTTTGTTATATTATGAAAAGCATTACCATCAGTCTTTCATAAATGAGGCCATTCCACAGTTTTCTAAATATTATTTATTCCTAGCCTGTCCATCTAGCTATTGCTGTTGTCAGGAGGAAAGAAACCGTTTATGCTATTCCTCAGCTTCCTTTATTAAACCTTAAATAAGAGCTATGATTGTGGTTTTACAAACATAAGAACATGTTTTGTTGATCTGTTGGTGTGGTCCTGTCAGGCCTATTTAGAGCTACTGCTGTACACTTCAATAGAGTTGAAAAGGAAACTGGAAACACTCTTTAAATTAGATGACAGCAAGGAAAAGTCTACAACCAACTTACAGACTAACTGATTTTATAGTCTTTGGGAAATTCGTTTTTAAATCCAAATTACTTCTTACCGTTGTTTAAGCCATTTTCCTTTTATTTAGTGCTGATTGTATGAATTCTCTGTTTTACAAGTAATGATGGAACTAGAACTCTGTTGAATAGCTTCATATATTATCACTTCCCAAAATAATCCCATTTAAGTCCCTACTGTTTACAAGGGTCATCATGATCCTTCTAATTAATTTGCAACAGCTTTTAAATTTTATGTTATCAAGGAGTATTTATAGTTACAAGGTATTTTTCTTCATTAGTATGTTATTTGTAAGTATAAGTTGATTTTAATGAAATTGTACTAGTAAATTCTCTACTAATGAACACCATGAACATCAATGATTCATCTCTCTCTCAATGTTTTTTATAGAGAGGGAACAAAGTGAGCAAAATGATTTGTCTTCATCACTACCATGGAGTCTTACTGCCTTGCCTATGCCCTGTCTAAAGCTAACAACCTACATTTATTTAGTACTTACTACATGCAGGCTTCATTATAAATGTTTAATGAGGATTATCTGACAAGCTACTGGACAGATGAGAAAACTCATTCCTTATCTTTATTTCCTTTTTGTAACTTTCTTGTTTTGCCTACCTCTCTGGGAGCTCCTGAGGTGGCTTGCCTCCCTTTGCCCCCCTGCCCTAGAGGTGTTGGTGTTTCTAAGGATATTTCTTATTCATTCTCTGCCATTCTCTACACTCTACAGTCTCACAATCATCTGGAGAACTTCTTTGGTTCTAACTTCCAAACATTCAATATGGCTGTAAAATATGCTTCTCTCCAGAGTTTCAGATATATAGCTCCATGGGGAAAACTCCAAGTACCTCATGCAGGCAAGCCCTGTATAACACACCATTTCTATAACATGGTTTCTGCTCTAACACAATTCCAGAAATAGAGAAATCCTCAAACAACTTGGAGTGTAATAAGAACTTTTAAGAGCAGAAGATAGCTCATTTGAAAATTTTCCTTCAACCACGGATGTTGTATCAGGTTTGCCTACAGAATTTTAAATTCATTTTGTTCATGGAGGGTTAAGTAATAACAGATTTTATGCAAAAAGTACAGGATAGAAATCAAGATAATGCTGAAGAAATTTCAGAGAATGAAGATATCTTGTCAAAAAGAAAATGCCCTCGGTTAATGGTGCTTAGCAGTGATGATGAAGAAGACAGCATTTAATACATGTTAATATGTTATACTTTTGGTGAAAATTGCTTTGATAAAGATATTTCTCTTAATTATAAAAATAAAATAGTTAAGCCCTGGCTGGTGGCTCAGTGGATAAGGCGTTCGATTCCTCAGTCAGGGCACATAACCAGGTTGCAAGCCAGGTTTCATGCCAGGTCTGTGGCTGGAGGCAGGTGAAAGGCAACCATGCATAGATGTTTCTCTTCCTTTCTGCCTCCCTCCCTTCCCCTCTCCCTGAAAATAATTAATTAAATAAGTAAAATAGTTAAAAAAATTTTTTTGGAACCCAATCCCTTTTTTTTTTGTATTAGTTCTTTGCTTCTTAAAACACGGGTTCACATAACATGACATTTTTTATGGATTTAACAACTGTGTTATATGGTGATTACCTATACTCAACATAGCTAAAACTGACCCATAATTTTCTCCCTTCCCTCAGGAGATCTGTTCATCTTACTGTTGTCCAGATACAAGGGATTGGCACTTTTGCCCTTCAGGTATCCCAGCCAGAAATCAAGTAGTCATGCTAGACTCGTTCCTTTTCTTCACTTCTGATTGCCACTAAGTTCTGTTGAGACTCTCTACCAAATATGTCAGGAATTGTCCCTCTCCTTTCACTTTTTACTGTCAATCTTCCTTACTTCATTTGTTCCCTGCCTCCTCCCTTCCCTTATTTCATCCCTTCTGACATTCATCTACTAAAAATTCTCCATGGCCCACCATTAATTTCTAGAAAAATTCAAAACTCTTTAGTAAGATAGATAAAAGACACTCCAAATTATGCCTTTGCCATACCAGCCTACTGTTAACCCTTCTAGACTTTGAAATCAATTGTGATTTCAAAATATACGCCATGCTTTCCCAGATCTTTGTCTACAATTCTTTTTATCTGGAAAATTCTGTTTCTACTTTTTCTAAAACCCTAATTTTAATTATTTTATGAAGTTTTTCTGACCTTTCCAAAAACCTAGGTTCCACATTACCTGTGTTTCCATGGTACCATAATGTACATACATGTATTACAGCATTTACTGCATTTAGATAATCAGTTTTGTGAACTCCACTTATCTCTTTTATATATACCCCATGAAGATTTTCAAAGCAGAGGCAGTACCTTTTCAGTTTCCTTGTCCCTAACACAGTACTTGCACATAGTAGGTATTTAAGGAGCAACAAGTGTATTTTGCCCTATTGTTTCATCCTTGAATTAAGGATGTTTGGAAGGCAGTGCTGGTGTTTAGTAAGCACAGAAACCCTTAGAAATAAGATCTAGAAGCAGACAATGAGATTAGAAGGTGAAATCAAGAAAGTGATGATAACAGGCTGGCTTATCTGGAGAGTATCACCCAAAAGGACAGATTGTTTATTTACTTATTTATACTGTATTTGGAAATTTCTCCTAAGAGACTTTTAATAATTCATGCTTACATTATTGTGTTAGACTAATCTTACTTTTTTTCCCCTTGAAATAAACAACAAAAGAACAAATAGTATCAGTGACTCAGGAATAAATTATTGATCCAGTACAGATTCCCCCAACGTGATAGTGACATGCTGATCTCTTTGGCAGAACATTTCAGAGAATTCTAGACTTAACTTCCCCTCTGCTACCTTTCTCTCATTTGTACAACCATAAGGCAGACAGAAACCAGGCCCTGAGACAATACATAACACGGAACACCTGAAGTAAATTTACTGTAATATTTTAAAATTGTTTTATTATGTTAGTGTAAATAGACTTTTAGATTTGCAAAATTGTAAACTTGAAGACTGCACTTTTTTAAAATTCAAGGAAAATATTTCTTTTGTCTTTATTTTGTTGTTTGTACCAAAGAAGTGCTAATCGATTCGAGTTTGAGGAGTATGACAACCGATCTGCCAACTAGTGGGGCATCTAAATGCACTGAAGCTGTTGACTGATTGGTGGTAGTGATAATCATTTAAGAACAAATTTCACAATATTTGTAATGAATTTTCTTTAATTACAGCCTTTTTGAGATGGGAAGATCTTGGCAGGTGGCTATTGTAAAATATAAAGCTTAGTTCAGGAAGGCATCTAGCTGTGGTAGGCACATCCTAGTTGGAGTTTCCTCCTGGAACCATGCATAAAATTTTTGATGTTCTGGAAATCATTAAAAATGACCCTTAGAAATGTCAGAAAGAAAACAGGCTCAAAGTAGAGTCATTTGTGTAAAACTTCACCAAGACTTAATACCTAACTTGATTGTTAGTTGCAGCCTCTCCCAGGAATGGAATTTTAAACCAATCATTCTGGAATTTCCTGGGCAGCCCAATCAGGGAGCTGATAAAATTCCCTTGTCTTTCCCTAATCTCTTCTGAAATCATCCACTCTTTTAACTTCCTTGTCCCAACCTTTTGCCGCCTGTAAAAACTTTCCATTTAGTACAACTCCATGGAGCACTTTCTGTTTACTAGATAAAACGCTGCCTGACCCATGAATTGTTTAATAAAGCCTGTTAAGTCTTCAAATTTTCTTCGTTGAATTTTTGCTCTTTAACTGTCTTATTTCTTTATCTACTTACTATTAAAAAATTTTTCATTCTTAAATCCCTATTTTCTACACTATATCTTTCATTTTTAGGAGGCTTTTATCTTTTCAAAGCACTCAAACCACATGGACCAAAATTGGTGCCTGCTACAGTCATTGTAAAAGGAAATCGTGAAGTGTTTTTGCCTGTGTGGCGTTTGGATGAGCTGAGATTCAGAAGCTGTTAGAATGATGGAAGGTAAGGAGCTGGTAGATGGAGTTTTTCCAAAGTAAGGAGATTAAAGGATTTTAGAGACTTGTAATGATAAAACTGGAAGGGCCTGGAAGATCATCCTATTCCTCAAAAACCAGAACTCAAATCAAGAGTAAGTAACTAATCGAAGAGCTCACAGAAAGTGGTAAAGTCATCTCAGAGAGAAGGGAGGGTCCTCCTAACATTCCATGTCATTTACATCCCAGATGATCCTTTGGATGATTGAGTAGTATCTCTTACCCACTCTACCAAGGCACTGGGAGAACTGGCTACATTAAGTATTCTTACACTAAAGGAGAGGGCAAAACACATTTAGTGAATGAGCCAGCCAAAACTGAAAAGCGTTCCCAGACTCATTATTCTTTTCATAACATCAGGATCCATGGATCTATTAAATAAATTAAAAAATTTTCCCTTTAGAAGCACCTGGTATGATTCTGATTCATAAGGTGCGGGCGGTGGGAGCTCCCAGGTGCTGCTGCTCTTTGGTAGCTAGCTCATCATTGCTACTCAGAGCAAAAGCATGCCTCTGGCTATATAAAGTAAGTGTCACTCCCCCTGGCTGGTGGCACAGTGGATAGGCACTGGCCAGTGAACCTAAAGGTCGCTGGTTTCATTCTCACCCAGCCAGGACACATAGCCAGGTTGCAAGCCAGGTCTGTAGCTGGAGGCAAGTGAAAGGCAGCCATACATTGATGTCTCTCTCCCTCTCTTCCTTCCCCCTTCTCTAAAAATAATAATAAATAAAATCTTTAAGAAAAAATAAAATTAAAAAAATAATAAAGTAGGTGTCACTCAAGGAGACGAAATCATCCCTTTCTAGTGCATTGGGCACATGGACTTCTCTGTGTTTAAGAATTATGACTGCAGCAGAAGCTACCGCAGCAGTAATAACTTTACAGGAGACTGGAAGCAGAGAAAGATGCGTCTCGCTTGCTAACTCCGCAGTCCTGGGCCTAGTGTGTTGGTTAACATTGTCAGGTGTTCCATTATCATAGGAAACACTGTTAGCGAGGGAAAAGAAAAATCCTTGGAATTTTATGTATTGTTTCCACTATCTGGGAAGAAAAACCTTTGAGACAGAAAGGCATCCCAAGTCCCGAAAAGGCAAGAAAGGGTCCATAGTGCCTAAAGGAAGAAGCCTATTAATATCTTTAGGTAGTGGTAGAAAGCTAGCCCCACCCTTTCAGCAAGTAACTTCCTCTCTCTCATCCAGCCAATTATGTAAGTGGCCAGAACAAAGAACTTATTCTCTCTTGGTGTCCTTGGTCCTCCAGCCACCAGCCCTGGGGCCTCTGGCCACACTAGGGCAAGCTTGCCACTCTGGCTTTTGGTGGTCACCCTTGATTTTGCTCTTCCATTCATTAATAAATTTTGCATGCATGCTAACAGGCTCACTGATCTGTAATTCTTTAACGCATTGGAGAGAAGAACCAGGGTTTCTCAAATAACAGTAATTCTGGTAATTCAGGCCCCAAGCCAGTTATATACCAAGCTGTATCTGAAGAGACAAGAAAGATGAGGACACTCTTCGGTTGGCAGTAATTGCAAGGGTTTTATCTTCGATAGGTCTAGACTTACTGTAATAAGTGTGACAAAAAACTAGATTTATAAATACTCTGATTTCCAGGGAACTCTGAAAATCTGACTCAGTCCTCTAATGATGAGATGATTGCCGTGGTGAGTCATTCCCGTACCTTTTCCTATCTCAGTGCAGCCTATAAGGTTTTATAGAGCTCATTTTCTGTGTTGAGCTCACTACGTTTCTTTGAAGAAGGGATGGTCATTTAGCACAATTCTATTAGAAATGAACAAAAATTGTTCTGGATGTGGAAAAATGAAAAGAAATGGGAGTACGAATTTCCTAGGAAAACCCAGAATTGCTACTTTGCTTGGCTCTGTTCTGCTATCAACCACATGTTAACATCTTAGTACAATTCATACCATGTGTTTCAGAACAGCCCGCACTATGTCTAAAAATAATCTTTTCCTTGTATGATTCCGAAAAAATTTCTCTGAGCATTTACTGTGCACTGACACTGTGCTAAGATGTGGGCATACAACCGTGTAAAAGAAGCTGTCCTCAAAAATGACCCATATGTAAAAAAAAAAAAAAAAGACCTATGTGTAACAGTTACAATCTTGTGCAATAAAATGTGAATTAGGTGTTTTCTGTTGGGTGCTGTGGGAACTCTAAAGGAATGAGGCCTAATTCTGCCGGGAGCTTGAAATATAGGAGTGGAAATGAAGTTAAGACAGAGGAAAGACTACAGTCTACATGAAAGAGTGTAATAATTTCTGGTCCCAGGTTTGAGCCAGGTACTCCCCGCATAATGGTAACTGGCTGAACAGGTAGTAAATGCTTTTCATACACATTTTTCCAGAGGAATCAGCAGCTTGAAAAGAATAAAGTTCTACTATAATGATACGTACTTGAAAAAAATAAGACTGAATTGTAATTAAATACACTTTGAGAAGAATCGGGTAAAGTCTTTTTATTAACTGCTGAGGAGTCTAGCACCTATTAATATGAATATTTGTGCTTGCAGCATTCTGCTCTTTTTAATAAAATTTAAATGACCAAGTTACTAAAAATAAACAAACAAACAAAAATCCCCAAAACAAAAAGCAGTACAGTTTATGTTTATGGAAAATTTTAGATTAATAACAAAATTTCCAGCTGTGCTTATGAGTTCCTTAAAATAAGGTCAACTGATATGACATCACTAACTATGATGCCCCACTATTACTAATTTTTAAATTTTCTGCTTTAAACAACTATAACTACTAACTTTTAAATAATCTGAGTCAAATGAGTTAATTGTATCCAGTTACAATTACATTTCCAAACTGGGCAGCTGTTTGGTATACCTGTTTACACCATAATTTCCTCTTCCTTTCCCCTCAGTTATAACCCCTGTGTGAATTTTAAATCATGTTTTACTTTTATATATACTCAAGGACACCAAATTCCAATTCCCCTGACCCAGTAAGAGGCAATACAATCAATTATTCACCAGTGAGTGATGTATCCTGATTCAATAAGAGGTAATGCAATCACTTCTTCACCAATAACCTATATACATCCTGATCCAATAAGAGGCAATGCAATCAATTCTTCACCAGTAAACTACACATCCTGATCCACTAAGAGGCAATGCAATCAATTTTTCACCTGTAAACTACACAGCCCGGCTCAGTAGGAGGCAATGTAGTTGATTCTTACCAGTAAACTATACATTCTCTATCTGTGATTCCACACTTGGGGCATCAACATCGAACAAATGGGCTATTGGCCAGAGGAGACTGACAAATGTAGCTACACTGTGGCACTAAAATAGCCATACTGCATGACAGGGTTCTAAGCTGTTCTTATTAACCTGCCTTAGCCAACAAGAACTCTATTTTTAACTGGTTATTTTTAAGGAGGATGTCGACCTTTGGCTTTCATTAATAAGCATGGAGACCAAACCATCTGTGAAACTATTTAATTACCACAGTAGATTCTACTCAAACTAAAGTAACCAAAAATGCCTTATAAGTAGAGTTTTGGTATCATCAAAAGGTAACATTCACCAAGTCATATCACATGATTACTGGGGACTTATTTAATTAGGCAAAATATGTAGTTTGATGTTGAATAGTATACTTTGAGAAAAATTGGTTTTAACGTAATCAATATGCTCAGACAATCCTTTTCCCTACTACTTTGATCTTTGGAGACCAGTTAAATACAATCCATTAAATTTGTATGAAGAATTCTATGTAACTATTTCCCAAGAATATTCATTGAAAAAAGGTTACAGTTCTAAAGCAATTGTTAAAAATAATGAACTTTGGGTCCTGGCTGGTGTGGCTCAGTGGATTAAGCACAAGCCTGCTGAACCCAAGGGTCCCTGGTTCGATTCCCAGTCAGGGCACATAACAAGGTTGCAAGTCAGGTCTCCAGTCAGGTCTCCAGCCAGGTCCCCAGCTGGAGACAGGTGAAAGGCAACAAACCATACATTGATATTTCTCTCTCTTTCTTCCTCCCTCTCTTCCTCTCTCTCTAAAAATAATGAATAAAATCTTTATAAAAAATAAGGAACTTTATATGACGTAATTCTAGTTTTGAAACAAAATATTTGTATGTACATAGGAAAAAAAAAAAAAAGCCTGGAAAGAAATACATAAAAATGTACATGTTGGCTATTTCTGAAGTAGTATAGATTATGGCCATTTTAATTTCTATTTTATACTTTTCTTCATCTTTTACCCACATATGGGAAAAATCCGATCAACATTTTTTAAAGGCCTAGGTAATTATGACAAATATGTACAATTAGATTCTCAAAGCAAAAACAATTTCAGGTTAATAAAAAAAAAAAATATATATATATATATATATATATATATATATATATATATATATATATATATATATATGGCTCCCCTTTCAATGACCAGAGTCGCTGATTTTTTAAAATTATAAAGTATACCGATTTTTATAGTTTTTGCTGGGTCTGATTTTAAGCTTTAGTAATTTATTGATAATCCAAATATAAATTTTGTGACCAAATCTTCCCTAATTGTTTGGGTTAGGTCTGATGTCGAATATTTATTTTACCAACTGATCTGATAGTTGGGCTACAAAATGTGACTGTATATTCTGGAGATGAAGGGTCCAAATAGATTACCGTAGAGGACCGCTTTGTGTGGTTTCCAAAACTGTAGCACCTGTGCGAACCAGGCCAAGAAAGCGGGCCTTGAGGGAAAACAGGAAGCAGGAGGCAGGCACGAACCAAAGCCTTCAAAGAGGTGTTTCCATCGGAAATCAGGCCCAGATTTGCAATGTATACCTTGAAGCCTGCTCTGCTTCATGTGTGTTCTGATATAATGAATGGATGTTTGAGTTAAGGCATAGAATGAACTCCTGAAATACGTTTTATCAATGTTCTGGCACCAGCAAGTCTGCCCACTCTTGACCAGATACTGCTCTCCGTGATTTATAGTTTATCCTCCCTAGACTCTGACCATTTTATGGCAAACACCTACCCCCCCTTTTTTTGCATGTATTCACCCCAATAAAAGCTACGTTGGTAAAGGGGACTGGGGGCACTCCTCATTAGAGAGAGTGGTCACCTCTTCTCTCCCCAGGAACTTCGAGTCTGGGTCAGTTTGTTTAACCCGCAATCAGAGGGCTCCACGGGGCCGGCATCTCACACAGATTATTTCTGAACAAATTGAAACTTTTTAATGAAAAAGAAAAAAACATGCAAGTGGTTCTAAAAATTAAACATTACAGATACGCGTAAGAACAACCCTTTCACCTCCATTTGCACCCCAGGTCTTACTCCCCGGGTGTTAGACACACCACTGTTAAGTTTCTAATGCCCAAGGAACTTGACTTCAGGTTGGGATGGTGTACTCACCCTCTCTAGCTGTGTGCTCCCGGGGTAAGTTTGGCTCTCTCTGAAGAAAGTTTCAACTGCATGAGTCAAGCCTTTCTCAACTCCTTTTATACTCTTGAGAGGGCAGATAAACCTTTTGTTCTGGTTGATCAGATTATCTCTTATTTTTTTCCCACACCTCTGTTAATAGAAATCCAGGAATGGTCCCACAATGCTCTTGGTTTTTAAATCTATTATGCAAATACAAAAGCAATCACTGTGGGTTCCATGTGTGGTTATTGGTTCCCAATTTAAAACATTTTCTTAAGCTTTTAAATCTTGGTTCAATTCCCAGTCAGGGCACATAACCAGGTTGCAAGCCAGGTCTCCAGCCAGGTCCGTAGCTGGAAGCAGGTGAAAGGCAACCATACATGGATGCTTCTCTCCCTTTCTTCCTCCCTCTCTCTGAAAATAATGAATAAAATCTTTTTTAAAAGGTATTTAAATTAGGAGTGTGTTTATATTAATTCAGTAACCCTTTACTGAATTTCTACCATGTACCACTGGCTGTGTTGGGTGACAGCAATACAAGACATGGTCTCAGGCTGTCTGTGGCTCACAGGCTGTGCTGGAGACAAATGGGACACTGGGAGTCCATCTGTGGACAAGCAGCACGAGGGTGTATTAATACTGCTAATGTGTGTCCTGCATATTTTTTTTAAAGATTTTATTTCATTATTTTTAGAAAGAGGGGAAGGGAGAGAGGCAGAGAGGAAGAGAGACATCGATGTATGGTTGGTTGCTTTTCACCTGCCTCCAGCCACAGACCTGACTGGAGACCTCGTTTGCAACCTTGTTATGTGCCCTGGCTGGGGAATCCACCCTGTAACCTTTGGGTTTGCAGGCCCGCGCCTTATCCACTGTGCTACCAGCCAGGGCTGTCCTGCACATTTTTAGGCCTTTAATTCATTTACTCCTTTAGCTCAATTAAACCTCCGATAATCCTATTGTTAGAGAGTGGGAGAAAGCCAAAATCCCCCATTCTTTGCAGTTTGGGGATGGGGGTGGGACACTGAAGTAAGCCATTTCTCCTGAGAAGCACTTTGCATATCTATGGCTGGTAGGTAGTATCTTAGTTATGCAAATGACTAGACAAACCTCTTACCCCAAGAAGATGGGAGGGGTTTTTGACCTTAGAAAGGTGATGAAAGAATTTACAGGGCTATGTGAGATTTTGCAGGTGACCACAATTGGTCACCTTACCACTGCGTCATAGGCTGCCATTATGGCTTAAAATAGGGCAGCAGACACGCGGTCTCTCCCTCTCACTGGGACGGACCTACAGACTTTGGCTGTCTTTCTCTCCTGGATGACGCACAGGCAGACACTTTGCCTGAGAACTCATGTGGTTTGAGAAGCTTGTGCAGAGATAGGGAATTACCTGTGGTATGAGATTTGGGGAGCGTGTGCAAGATCCTCCTCTAACTGGGTACAGCAGCTGCTGGGAACTTTGTAACTGGAACGCTAAATTGTGAACTATTGTGTTTCTCAAAGACAGTATCGTTTGCTTGTCTGTTTTTAAGCTAGCCTAATTGGGCAGGACTATGTTTTGGGTGTTTTTCAAAGGGGGTGGGATTTAACAGCACTATTGCCCCTTTAATATAATTTGTATAACCTTCATCTTAACAATAACCCACAACCTTCAGACCAACTTAATTTGTATAACCTTCAAATAAAATACCTTTCCTTCTCACCAAACTGTTATTGAGTCATTCTTGGAGGCGGACAAATGGAGCTCATGAAAACTGAGGACCCTCACTCACCCACAAGGGTCCTGTTACACTATAAGGTAGGTCTTAGGATTTTTTTCCCTTTACAATGGAGGGAACTGAGGCATAGAAAGGTTGTATTGTAAGGGGGATGTAAGGAAGCCCCCTTTAACGGCCTTGGCTAACCTCCCTTAACGGCCTTGGCTCTTGGGCAGCAGCCAGCTTGAGTGATAAGAAATGCACCGAAAACTGGACCTAACTGCTACTTTTGTTTCTGTACACCAGCTTGCGCCACGTAGGCTAGGGAGTAAAGCTTCAGCTATAAAAGTTGCTGCTTGCCTCAGCTCGGGGCCCAGAATTTGGACAGCTTCTCCTCTGGGACCACGTGTGAATAAAGGATCGTACTCCTGCACTTCCCCAGTGTCTGGTCGGTTTCCTTCTGAATTCTGATAGAACAGTATCACACAAAAAAGTTGAAGAGCTAGGTTCAAAGCCTTGTTGGCCAGCTCCAGATTTCAACTTTAAAATATTCCTAAGCACTGCCATTCAGTAAATAGTTGGACAAATGAGTAACAGCAATGCAGTAAGTGCCAGAAGAGGGGAAGTGGTAAGTGCCAAGGAAAATCAAGAGGGGAATCTGAGACTGAAGGTTCAATGCAAGCTTTCAGAAGGTTATGACTTCAAGCCTGAGCTGAAGGAAAGTGGGTCTAGGAAAATGAGGGAGGTATGCAGGATGGAAATAGGGAAAGCTGAGTGAGATAAAGAAGTCCCTGATGGTGAAAGGATTTGTGTCCCATGTTAAAAAATAATTTTTTTTTTTTTCAGGAGAAGAATCTTAAGCAGAAAAAACCTTAAGTCAAATTTGGGAGGTTTGAAATGGTATTAGAGGGAATAAGAAGGGAGGGTGGCAAATAAATTTGGAGCCTAAAGAAATCTGGCTGTTTATGTTAGATCATTACCCTTACTGTCTAGACTGAAGACTTCTAAAGGGTACTCGCCAATTGTGATTAATCTTAGCATCTGATGGGGCAAAGCCAGTGTGGTGCCTATGAAAGGAGAGTGTTCAAATCAAATTTTTGATGGAATATAAGTTAAATTCAACCACTATTTTTAATAATTAAAAAAACCCTTATTTCTGAAATACCCTCCTGAATAATGTGTCATTAATCACTACTTCAATCCATAATTGGTTATGAGTCTTACAATTAGATATGTGGTCTTATGAGAGCAGAAAATGCTTCTCAAAGATGAAACAAACAAATAAAAAACCCTTTAAATAAATATTGAACTGTAGTTAGAAGGTTTGATTATTTCAGAAGTATGGGTTAAAATTCAAACTACTTTCTGTGTATTCTTGAATTAAGCAAGTAAGCAAATACCTTTTGTGTAATGAAATTGTGTTTCTCACTGTCAGAAAAGGGGAATTACAAGTACAAGATATGGGAAAGCTGGACTATTGGGTTGGATTTAAAATGATTAATTTAAAAGATCTCTATTATGGTTGAGTGTCAATTAGGACACAGGAAAAAAAAAAAAGAATTAGAAAATCGCCATTGGGAAACTATCATAATAATAATCCAGAAGAGAATCATAAATGGATGCTAAATCAGTAAGGGAATGTTTGATGTATAATAGGATATTTAAATAATCCCAAAGTATCCTCCCTCAGAGAAATTTATTAATATCACAGGAAAAAGTAATTGCTTTAGAGAAGGGAAACCAACTTAATAAAATGAGCAAAGTTAATATCATCGGTAATGGAAGAAACTGACATCAAGCGCCTTCTTGTAGGATGCACAGAGAAGAAAAAACATTACTTCAGGGATATCCCTTGGCTTAACCCAAATCTAATCAAGAGAAAGCATGAGACAACCCACACTGAGCTATAACCTAAAAACAATTGCTTGTATTCATTAGAAATGCCAAGGTCATGAAAGATTAAGAATGACTGAACTATTGTCAAGATTAAAGCAAACATTATAGGACATGGCAACTGCATGTAATCTATGACCCAAGATTATCTTTTGTTATGAACGAATTATTGAGACTATTAGAGAAATATGAATGTTTGTGGATTAGCTAATATTATTGTATTAGAGCTAATTTCCTGATTTTGATGATTGTACTGCAGTTATGCAAAAGAATGGTCACATTCCTGTTTTTAGGATTATGAGGTTTTAGGACATTAAGGGGTTAAAGGTATTATGTATGAAGGTGGCAGTTTAAGGAATAAAATAATATGTATATATTATGATAGAAATCTCATTTTGTAACTAATTAAATTTTTTTTTCCGGGTTAAATCACTTTATTGATTACAATTATAATGTTTTAAACTAGATTTTTAGGTCTCTCTCTGTTTCTCTGTGTACACATAGTGCTCTGTTTCTTCTAATTGCTGGATGGTAGGTAGTTCAAGGAGCAATTACTTCTACTATATTTTGCTTATTTATTCCCCACTGATGGACATTGGATGCCTCCAAATCACATCATGATCTTCGAATCTTTTATATATGCAAAGCTTCTTAGGGATGGACAGTCAGGAGCTAAATGACAGGGAGCATAGTGTATACCTGTATTGATTTGAAACAAGGAAGTCTAGATTGTTTTCTAGAAGGCTACATCGATGTGTCTTCCATCAGCAGGCACAAACATTTCTACCACTGCACCTCAAACCCGTGAATAATTGGCATTACCCAGCTTCTTAATTTTGGGCATCAAATGGATAAACAGTGTTATTGCATAGTTTTATTTAAAAAACTTGTATTCCTCTGATTATTAATAAGCTGAACATGTCTGTGTATTTTCTGACATTTTGAGTTTCTTTTGAAATGTCAATTCATATTCTTTGCTATTTTTTTTTAGATTTCTTGTTTCTTGTTGATTTGCAGTAATTCATGGCAAATCATAAAGAATAACAATGGCCCTGATTGGTGTGGCTCAGTTGGTTGGGCATTGTCCCTTACAACGAAAGGTCACCAGTTCATTTCGGGTTAGGGCACATCTCTGGGTTTTGGGTTCAGTTCCCATCCAGGGTGCATGAAACTAATTGATATTTCTTTCGCTCTCTTTCTCCCACCCTTCCCTTCTCTCTCTCCAATGAAATAAAATAAAATAAATACATTTAAAAAATAAAATAATGATGAAACATAAAGGATAATGATTACCCCTCAGTGGTGACATTGGAAGAGGAATGGGATCCAGAAAAGATATATAGAGGATTTCAGGTCATTGTTATGTTTAATTTCTTAGGTGGTAAGTCAAGTCTACTTATTGACTCACTCTTCATCTCTTTCTAAATTTTGTACATGCTAGAATTTACTCAGTATTCTAAGTGAGTGCTTCTCAAAGTGTGGCCCCTAAAACAGTAGCATCAGTACCACTGGAGAATTTGTTTAGAAATGCAAAATCAGCCAGCAAGGCAGACCTCCAGACTCAGAAACTCTTGGTGTAGGGCCAGCAATTTGTACTCTAACAAGTCTGCTATTGTTGTAGGGAAGAACTAAAGCACATTTTGATGCTATCTTAAAAATAAGAAATTATAATCTGGAAATCCTTAAATATTTATTTTTTTCCAACTTTAAAAAAAATTTCTTGCCTGCTTTTTCTTGGTATCTTGGTATTTTCTATGGACATTTCAAAATCTTTTAATTTATATATTGATAAAATGCTACAGTTAAATACTGGGACATATATCTTCATCATTGTCTTTTTTAATTCTAAGCAGAATTTCTGATTTCTTTTAACTTAGCATATACCAGTCACCATTTATAATTCAGTCAATAAATTCTTCAGTATCACTTTTTGTATGTGTATTTTTTAAAAATAGAGAATGGAAATCTTTCTAACAATGTTTGCTAAACCTAAAGTACAATTTCTTGAAATTTTGGTGCCAGAGAAACTAATGGAACAGTCCTGGGTTTCTGTCTCTTTCTTTTGATTCAAGATCCCAACTGGAAACCTGGGAAACACTGCCTCTCAAACAACCAGTCATTTCCCACATGGTAAACACCCTAGCTCATATTCCAAAGAACTTTAAATGGTGATTATTGGGCACAGTCTGAGATAAGCACATGGAAATTTTCCTGCACACTTAATGTCAGCAAATTTTGAAAAGTTTCCCCACTATTTTGCACAAACAAACAAAAAAAAAAATTCAGAGATCATTTATCTTTATATCTGTCTACTCTTCATTGGGTTGTACAAGGCTAACTTCAGGTAAATTCTGATTAAATGCTGATGAGATCTGTCTGTGCTGCCATGTCTGCTTGTTCTTTTAAATCTCTGTCTGGGCCTGCCCTCATGCCTATGGCAGAAGTCTCCTGCCCTCTTCTCAGTAGGGCTGGCCCCTTCTCCAGATTCTTGGTTGTTGAGGTGCCCTCACAGTGCCCCACTGGTCATCCACACATACCAAAATGAGGCTGTAGGATCACAATTCCTCAGGGTTTGATCACTACGATGTTAATAGGTTTAAATAAAATAAATCAATCTTGACTGATTGTACTCAGTCTGTGGTTTTCATAGTTGTTTTAAGGAAGTCTTTTGTTGAAAAAAGAAGTAAAACAAACTAGATCAAGAATCAAATTATCTTGTTGAAGAAAGCTGATCAGTTTTGGAGCTCAGCCTGTTGACTCCTTTCTCTAGGGTGAGGAGATCTCTAATGCAGTGACCTACCACCTGGGGAGTGTTGAAATCTGCATGCAGGTCAAGGCCCCATCCCCAAAGATTCTGACTTAATTGGTGTGGGACTAAGACTGGGCATTGCTAGTTTTAAAAGCTCCCAGGTGTTAGTAATAAGGTCCTCCACCTTTATCACAGATTAGAATCACCTGTAGAGCTTTGTTAAAACAAGAGTAGGGCCCCACCCTGGAGTTTCTGACTCAGTAAGTCTGGGATGGGGCCTGATGATTCGCCTGTTTAACAATTCCCAGGGGATGCTGATGCTGCTGGCCCAGGACCACATTTTGAAAGTCATTCCACCAATGAAAACTTGAAAACCACTGTTTAGGTAACTTTTGCTCCACACAGAAAATAATGCCACCTTCCCTTTAAAAAATGCTTTTAAAGCTTTAGCACAATTAAGAACATTATTCTTAATATTCATTCCAGTTTATCCTTATTAGTCCATAGAAGCTCTTCTCATTTTTGTTTTTTTAAATTTTCAGCTTTATTTTCTATCCCTGCTCTCTAGCCTATTCCCTCCTCTGCCCCACCAAATGCACTCCCTCTCACTCATTTGATATGTGACCTTTTACAATTATGTAGAAGTAAAATTAAGAAAAAATTCCCTTTGAAGTAATAACACCAATCCTGAGGATTACAATCACATAGAATTTGTTCAGAGAACTTTTAACCTGGAATGCTTTTGGGGGAAACTTCAAGATCCTAAAGGCCTTATACTGCTATGACTCTTCAATGCTTTATACACCCAAACCTTACATTTGTTATTATTATTTTAAAAGAAATTATATATAAATAATACAATGAATAATGATTAAGGGTTTTCCCCCCTTGTAGTAATACTTATTTTCTTTAGAGTAGGTAGTTTCTTTAGAGCGTTTATTATCCTTGAGTAGTAAACAGAGCTACAGCCCTGGCTGGTGGCACAGGGGATAAGGCACTGTCCTGCGAACCCAAAGGTCGCTGGTTCAATTCCCAGCCAGGGCTCATAACCACGTTGCAAGCCAGGTCTCCAGCCAGGTCTGTAGCTGGAGGCACATGAAAGACAACCATACATTGATGTCTCTCTCCCTTTCTGCCTCTTTTCCTTCTCCCTTCTCTAAAAATAATGAATAAAATCTTTAAAAATAAATAAATAAACAGAGCTAACACATATTATAGTGTCATAAGGGAGGAAACATTGTAAATCTTTCATTGATTGTAATTAAAACTAGATAAGGTCATGGGGATAAAAGATAAATGATTTGTTTCCCATGGGGTTCCTGGGCACAGATGTTTTTAATTCCGTTGTTTTAATCCAGTCTTTTTATATATTTTACTCTCTTAGCAAAGTTGATGAGCTCTCCTTAAACCCTTGTGACAGGCTTTCTAATACCAGCAAAGCAGAGTCATAAAATGACCTGTGCCAAAAATAAGCATGTGTATTTATTTTTAACTAGCCATTAGTTCTGTCAGAAGGCTGTCAGCTTTCTGATATGTCTGAAGCACCGTCCTGGGGACTAACTCATCAAAGCTACTCTACGTGTGTTTGTGAGGTTGCTATGGGTATCAAGCTCATTTTTTTAAAAAAAGATTTTATTGATTATTTTTAGAGAGAGGAAAAGGGAGAGAGGCAGAGAGGGAGGGAGACATCAACGTATGGTTGCCTTTCACATGCCTCCAGCTACAGCCCTGGCTGGAGACCTGGCTTGCAACTTGGTTATATGCCCTGGCTGGGAATTGAACCAGTGACCTTTGGGTTCACAGGGCAGTGCCTTATTCGCTGTGCCATCAGCCAGGCTCAAACTTGTTTTTATAAATATTTCTACATTTATTTTTTATTAATGTTTAATTTATTCCATATTAATCTTGGAGGAATTGTAATGACACATGTAATTGACAAATGACACTAATTTTAGTTATGGAATGAGTGAAATTTATTTACTAATTAAGTAAAGAAGAAAATATATGTTATTGTTGTGTTTTTAATTCTTTTAAGTTGTCTAACCACAGACCCCATATCATATGCATCTTACTGCTTGCAGTACTTGGTGCAATGTTATATATCAATGTATTTAGACATACTGGTTGAGCTGACTTAGACCCCAATTTTAGTTCCCGTGTGCTACTGTTCTGACAGTCCTTTTACTCAACAGAGAAAGCTCTCAGATGCAGAAGCTCTGCAATCAAATGTCCTCAGAAAAGAATTTTCTGCCAAATTAGAGATTTGATCCAGGAGAAGTTGCATGGTACCAGATGTAGTAGGAAAATATATTATTATTTTGTTTCCTTTCACATACATTGTTGTTAAACCACCTCTGAAATGAAGCATTTCAAAAATTGTAATTGCTATACTTACTCAAGTGTATTCAATTTGTGATGGGTGATGATTTCTGTGTTTAAAAAATGTTTGTTCAAGAATTTGCTATATTTTGTGTAGTTTAAAAAATTCCTATGTGTAGTTTCCCACACATCTCAACACAATTGCTCATAAATCTATTTATATGATTTTTGTTTCAGCTTAGCAAGTTTATTTAGAATTCTTATCCTGTCCTGCAGAATAATAACCACTTATTTCAGTTTGCTATTATCTGTAAATGTGATCATCATGCGCTTGAGTCCACCAAACGCACAAATGATGAAAATGTTAAAAAGCCTTGTATCCCAGATAAAACAATGAATGCTACAATTCGATAGGCACTATTCCTTGCACTAGGAATTTCTAACCAAACTATTTTCTAATTAGCTATATTTTGGCCTTTATTATTTTTAATGCAACTAATGTGTGTAATATGAAATTAAGATGTTATTAATGCCAAGATATATTTATTTTATTTTTTTCTTTTAGTCTATCAAGCATTTTAAAGAAGAAAGTGAATATCTATAGATATGGATGCCCTTATCAGGTCAGTAGGATCTGGTGATATATTTCTGTGTCTACCCCCTCCTTCCTTAGGCTACTGTATGTAGCTCACATAAGGAATGTAAAACATTGACTGATTATTAACCAATTGACCAATAAGCAGATATAATTTGATCATTATAATTAAAAAAATCAATATACACCATCTTGTCTTTTTCATATATATATATATGTTTTTTTGTTTTTTTTTTAAGATTTTATTTCATTATTTTTAGAAAGAGGGGAAGGGAGAGAGGCAGAGAGGGAGAGAGACATCAATGTATGGTTGCTTTTCACCTGCCTCTAGCCACAGACCTGACTGGAGACCTGGTTTGCAACCTTGTTCTGTGCCCTGGCTGGGGAATCAAACCTGCGACCTTTGGGTTCACAGGCCAGCGCTTTAGCCACTGTGCTACCAGCCAGGTCTTTTTCATATATTTTTTGAACAGCTTGTTCCCAAATAGAATGCACTCTAATAGAACCTTAATACTGTTTTAACATCTATTTTTGTTAAATTTGTAACAGGTGGCTATTTTAACTCTCATCAGGATTAAATTTTGTTTTACTCTCCAACTTCCCTTCCATCACACTTGACCTTCAGTTGGGTGATGTGCAGTGTCTAGGGCACTTTTGAGATCCAATTAAGGTGATGGTGAATGGAGTTTTTAATTTGTTTATTTGTTTGGGTTTAATGTCATATATTTACCTTGTTTACAATTATTCCTACTTTATTGACTAGTTTGAAATGAAAAAAAAAAAAATCTAGTTTAAGATGTGAAAACATAGAGGAACCTGGCTGGTGGCACAGTGGATAAGGTACCAGCCTGTGAATCCAAAGGTTGCTGGTTTGATTCCCAGCCAGGGCAACATAACCAGGTTGCAAGCCATGTCTCCAGACATGTCTGTAGCTGGAGGCAGGTGAAAGGCAACCGTACATTGATTTTTCTTTCCCTCTCTGCCTCTCTCCCTTCCCCTCTCTCCGAAAAATAATAAGTAAAATCTTATTAAAAAAATGTAAAAGCATAGAAAAATAGTACCTACTTTTTCTAAAGAAATTTTCCTCTGTATAGAAATCATTCTATTCCTTACCTCTTCCACATTTTATATTATTATAACTATAAATTGTGTCAATTGGGATGTTGAAGCTACTGATTTATTAAGTGCTTTTAATTTATTTAAAAGTTGCTTATTTAGGCCCTGGCTGGTAGCACAGTGGTTAAGGCGCCGGCCTACGAACCCAAAAGTCGTAGGTTCGATTCCCCAGCCAGGGCACATAACCAGGTTGCAAACCAGGTCTCCAGTCAGGTCTGTGGCTGGAGGCAGGTGAATGGCAACCATACATTGATGCCTTTCTCCCTCTCTGCCTCTCTCCCTTCCCCTCTTTCTAAAAAATAATGAAATAAAATCTTAAAAAAAAAAAATAAATAAAATAAAAGTTGCTTATTTAGTCAAAGTGAAAATACAGAAAATGAGGAACAAGAAAAAATGACTTCAGTCATATTTCCAGAAATTTTATTATTTTGGTGTAGTTTTTTCTGGTGATTTTCCTATGCCTATGGGTTTTTTGTTTTTGTTTTTGGGAAAAAATCTATTAACATACTCCATATATATGAATATATGTATGTGTGTGATATGTATCACATGTATTTTATGTCCTGCTTTTTTCTTTCATTCTACATGATTCCATAAGTTTATCACAGAAGGGATTCCACATCTGACAAATATGGGGGTCTCCTTTCATATGGTCTGCATGAAGGGTGCCCACTGGAGTGCAGCGAACAGTTTTTGTGGTCATTATCAGGCAGTCATTTGTGTCTGAGTGCCTGAGTCATCAAGGTAGCAGTAGTATGTTTTTGGACCATCTATTTAAACTATAGACTCAGGAATAAAAGGCAGGGCAAACTTTTCTGGCTACCTTCCAGGAACACTAAATAAATTAAATATTTAGCCTTTGTGCCCTTTTGTTAGTCTGGCTTTGTCTGTAGCTGTGTCCCACAGCACTTGTCTTATTAAGCTACCTCTATCTATCTATTTTCTTCACCTTGGGATAATTTGCTGGCTCCAGTGGATAAAAAAAAAAAAAAAAAAAAAAAAAAGTCTAAAGTAAATTAACCTCAAGGCTGTTTCTCTTTTTGAAAGATTTTATTTATTTACTTTTGGAGATAGGGGAAAGGAGAGAGAAAGAGCCGGAAACATTGATGTGTGTGAGATGCATTGATCACCTCCCCACCCCCCAACCCCCGCCCCCCTCAACTGGGGACCTGGCCTGCCTGAATCAAACCTGAGATCTTTTGGTTCACAGGCTAATGCTCAGTTCACTGAGCCACACCAGCTAGGGCTCATGGCTGTTTTAGTGATTGCATTTTATGGTTACATCATTTTATTGTACATGGTTCCAAGTTGACTTCTTTCTGCCAATTTGTTTGGATTGATTTCTATGTGCTCATTTTCAGGCATCTACACTGTTATTATTGCCCTATCTCCAGCAATAGTTAATCTTCATGATTCTAATCTTTTTGTCAGAAAATGAAACATTGCTCATAATCCTCTAAATCACCCAAATAATGGTGAAAAGCAAAATTATGTAATCATTTATAATGGCAAAATATTATGTTTCTCTAATGGTGAAAATACTTCTAGCCTGCAGACATAATTTTACACTTAACTTATAATTTTTAGTTCTCTGATAGCTTCTGTCAATTTCTCTTAAGCATAATTTTCTACCAATATAGGATGTGATTGAATGAGGGATTAATCAGAAAAACAGTATCTCTGTTCTCTGCTGATAGATAAACTCAGGGACAATAGACTGTGCAATAAAATTTGTAACTTTCCCCTCCACCCTTGGTTCATGAAACTTAGTTTTCTAACTTTTATATTATGCAAACAGAATTGGCTCCTAAGGCTAGGTATTAGAGAGAGTGCAGCAAACAAAGAAATTTCTGAAAAGACTAAGCCCCTTTTTCACAAAAGGAAAGAAAGTGGGTAGAGTTAAAAGGGAACAAAGTGGAATGGAAACCAGGTGATTAAGAAAAAGAGGCAGGAGAGGTGAGAAAAGGCGGTGAAGGAGAGGTGGGGATGAGAAAGTTGAAGCAATTTGGGCAACTCTTTCTTTTAAAGGTTTGAGCCCTGGCTGGTGTGGCTCTGTGCATTGAACACTGGCCTGCAAATCAAAGGGTCACTGGTTTGATACCCAGTCAGAGTACATGCCTGAGTTGCAGGACAGGTCCCCAGTTGGGGGTGTGCGAGAGGTAACCATACACATTGATGTTTCTCTCTCTTTCTCCTTCCCTTCCCCTCTTTCAATAAATAAAGAAAGTTTGAGAGACATTATCTACTTGAACTGGCATAGGAAATTAAGCTTCACCAGGTTTGATCTTTGTTCTAACCTAGTATTTGTCTTAAAATAAGGCCATCTTACATAGCAAATATTATATAGAGGAAAAGTATATATTAATGATATTTTTGATACCCTGGAGAACTGAGTGCTTGTGAAATTATCATAAAGCTCTGTAAAGTTAACAAATATGAAATAAAACATGTTCTTCACTATAAGTGCTCTGTGGAAAGTGCCACTAAATGTGCATATTAATTCTATTTTTCAGAATACTCAACAGGAGTGGAAAATATATTCACTATGCTCAAGTCTCTCTGTGTTATTTGGTGTGTTTGAAATTTTGTGGGCTAGTGAGACTTTATGAACCAATATGTAGAACTGGGTTACCCAGCAACCACTCTAAGCCTTAAGATGGGAAAGAGGGTTTTGTGGGGAAGCTACATTTACCTCTCCGCTGCCTGCCTTCCTCCTCCCATAGCTGTGCTCCTGGCTCGGGTGAAGGGGTGATGGGGATCCAAGAGCTGCAGTACTATTACCACCCATTGAGTTCCTTTCATGAACACAAAGATGCTTTTCTAAATCCAGCAGAAATCTGATTCCCTGGCCTGATCATTGTACCTGTGGTCAGAATCCCAGCACATGAACTGGTGCAGCTGCTGGGAATTGTGAGTCACTCCTTTTAGGTTGTTCCTGGTGTGGAAGCGAGAGTCTTCGGAGGAAGAAGAGCAATCTGTCAGGTGAGCTCATTACTGTTACCATTATTGTCTAAGCACTAACTTCCTGAGAAGACCAAGCAATGTGTGTGAAAAGAGCCCTCGTCAAATTCCAGGAATATCACTGTCTCATTATGTGACCTTGGAAAAGGTCACTTCAGTTCTCAGAGCCTTCATTTTCTTGGTTAAAATAGGAAAAAGCTCCACATAGTTGGCACCAAGATTTAAACAGTTAATGTATAGAAAGTGTTATGCAGATCTAGATACAGGCAGTTCACAGGATAACATGTGCTATGTGTAAAATGCATGCATAAAATTCCTGCTATGGCAGTTCAAAACAGAATAATCATGAGGAAACCTTATTGTAGAAGAAAGACAATGGAAGCCAGTTCCAACATGTGTTGCCTTCCCATTCTCTACAGTGCTCTAGTATCTGTATATTCAGTTGGACAACCAAGGCAGAGAAAACTGCCTCAGCCAAGGTAGGGAGACAGGAATCCACCTATGAGGTGTGGCAGGGAACAACTAGCTCAGGCAGAGACAGAGCCCTAATAAAGATGATTGACGTGGGTTGAAGAAGTATGTAAGTATAACATCATGGATGGCTTCAAATAAAGGGCCAAGGTTTGGTCTTTGTCCGGCAATTAATGCAAGTAATGCTTCCTGTGGAAGTTGTTAGGAAGAATAAAAACCTGTTTCTTTCTTTGAGAAATATTTTTGTTCTGCTCATAGACTTATGAATGAGCTGGTCCTATATAGAACTGGATTAGATCTGAATCTGAGAAAGATTATGTAAATAAGTTTTATTTTTGAAATCAAAACTTCAGCTTTGTTGCATGCTCATCAGGGAAGCCCAAAAGCTTCTGGAAATTTCTTAAGAATGTAGTATCTGAGGGGAGCAAAAAGGGGATGGATGTAATACAACAACAATAAAATTAAAAAAAAAAAAAAGAATGTAGTATTTGAAGCTTTTTTTTTTCTTTTCTTTTTAAAGATTTTATTTCATTATTTTCAGAAAGAGGGGAAGGGAGAGAGGCAGAGAGGGAGAGAGACATCCATGTATGGTTGGGTTTCACCTGCTTCCAGCCACAGACCTGGCTGAAGACCTGGTTTGCAACCTGGTTAGGTGCCCTGGCTGGGGAATCGAACCTGCGACCTTTGGATTCACAGGCTGGCGCCTTATCCATTGTGCTACCAGCCAGGGTATTTGAAGCTTTTGATATCAGCCTTTTATTTAATGACTCCAAAAGAGGACTTGGACCAATTGCTGATTGAGATTGCTTGGCTAAGGGATATGTTATCTCCTTAATCCTCTAAGTCACTAGAACTCAAACTTTATTGTTGGTTATCTGTTAGGCTCCTAGTCAAAAAAAAAAAAAAAAAAAAAAGTAACGATGCCAATTCTTTTAAGAGAGAATTGGTTATATAGGTGGTGGAATCCCAGAGACTTAGAGGAGGAATTGAGGATGGGGCTGGTACCCAAGGAGTGCAGGGGGGAGTCCAGTGGATCTGGAGCCCAGATTTCAGATGATGCTGGTACTCTGAGGGGGGCCTTGGAACTGGTTCTGAGAGATGGAAATAAAGTGGACACTAAACCAACTGCTACCAGAAACAATGAGAACTCCTGAGCTGAAGTGCCAAAGCTGGGTGATGCTGACAGAAGATAACTGCAAGCAAGCTGGAAGGCTCGTGGTCCATCTTTCTTTCTAGTTTGTGTTGTCCCACTGTTTGGCAGAACCTAATAGGGAGCTAGTGGCAAAGAAAAAATGTGTTTACAGGAATCCAGACTCAGCATCAGAAGGCTGACTATACAGTAGAAGGGTGGGTTTGATCCTGAGAGATTGTTAATAACAGTGCCATACAAATAAAATTCACCTGGGTAATTTATTTCCTATTGAGATTCCTGAGGTCTACACCTGAAATTTTGATTCAGTTTTTTTAGAATGTGGCCCAGAAAGCATCATTTAAAAAAATAAATCCTGAATATGTTTCAGGGGCTTTTTAGATCACACATTCAGAATTAGTGCTTTAGTTTTTTTTCAAGCTAAATTCCTGACTCAAGTTAGAACAAGAGATTGTGAAATGTTCAACCCCACTAATTTAGTTCTCTGAGACAATTACCCTCATAAATTAAGTTTGCTGCCTTAATTTTTTCCATTTTAAGAAATGCTAATATGAAGAATGCTTCTGTGGTATCTACAAATATTACAATTGGAAGGCTTGTCCATTATGATATTTAGTATCTGGTTTTTTTTCACTCATTTATAATTCCTCCTAGAATTTAGTAATACCAAGACAATAGAAATCTTTTAACTATATCTGTGCATTTTTTCCTAGTAGACAAATGGAAAGGAAAAAAAAAAAAAAAAAAGCACCCTGAATTTCTCTTTTGCTTTAGTTGCCAGGAAGCTTAAAGTTCTGTTTTAATCATTTTGTTTTTTCAATGTTTTTTTTAAATTGTAAATTGTTTCACATTTTTTTTCAGTAACTTCTTTTGTTATTGTTTCACATTTTACTTTGCTTGAGACAGGCAGGCCATAAATAAATACACACAATAATTAAAGCTATACTTGTTATATTTTTCAAAATGCTTTTAGGTATAGTGACTTAAAGTTCCCCATCGATTGACTCCAAGGCGTAAAAGGCCAAACTTGATTTGAAAATGCATCTGCTGGGGCAGTTTTGAGAAGGTACTAGGCTTGAATATAGAATAAATTTTCATATGAATGTACATTGTTAATATGTCTCCCAGGCCTCTGTGCACTTTATAAATCAAATTAAAGCCTACTGGTAAAGTTCTACCTTTTCTATATCTGACTTAACTTTCACTGTTTATATAAACATACCTTGGAAACTTGGGAATGACAAAACATGATATTTTAGCAGTGAGAGATCAGCTAATATTAAGGCACAGATTGCTCTAGGCAGATAAAATGGTCCTATTTTGAGGGTGTTCCTGGAGAAACCCTGGCTCTTCTTGTAAACACAGTAAAGAATTACAGATCAGAAAGCCTACAAGCATGAAAGCAGTTTATTGATGCTAAGTTCTTGTGGAAGAGCAAAAGCAAGGGTGGCTAAAGAAAGGCTAGCAAACGCAGGGTGGCCATAGCCTGGAAGACCAGCACACAGGTGGCCAGAGGTGGGATGGCCAGGGGCCCACTGGCCAGAAGCTGAGTGGCCAGGATCCCACACCCATGTAGCAAAAAGGTCAAACGAAGAGAATTCTTTGCTCTGAGGACTTATATAGTTGGCAGTTTTGGGGATGAAGAAGTTACATTTTGATTGGCAGGTAAAGGTGGTGCCAGCTTTCCCACAAAGATGTGACTACCCAAATGTAGGTATGTGTGAAGGTCTGCTAGCCCAAATCCTTATCTTTCTCCAGATACTATTTATTCATTTTGCATATGTGACATGACAGGACAGGAAGCTGGCAATTAACCAAAGTTGTTTTATGGGTCTTTTCTTTGGGCACCGTGGTCCTCTCCCCTTCTCCCTTCCAGGCCTTGGGATGAATACACAGTTTCAAGGTTTTCCTTTCTTCAGCTAGTGGAGATGATACACGCAGATTTTCAAGCACTACTCCTACCCACCGCCCCACCCAGCACTATATTGTTCAGAATGCCTGGCAGCTTTATGGAGCCAGGATCAGACTGGGTCAATGGGTAAGGCGCTCCTTGGCTTTTAGCTTTCTGTATTAAGTTCTTTGTTAGGTTGCCATGGTGAGGCCCTGCCTTTATTTCCCCTCTGGCCACTCATTCCTAGCTGATCCGTAGGTGTTCAAAGGTGCTGCCTGGCAACCAGGATGCTAGCTGCTGGCCAGCAACAACAGGGCAGTCTTGGAGTTCTTCCTATGCTGTCTCCAGCAACAGGCGGGCTTATTGCAGACTGGGGTGGGATTTCATTTATAAATAAATTATGTAGCATACCTGGCAAAGTGCATAATAAATAATGAGATACCGGAAACACCCTCAACTTACTTTATGGTTGTTTTCTGATGATTCTGAATCATCTAATGGAGACCATGTAACTACCTCTATGTCTGCACCACCTTACATGGCATTGAAGCAGACCCATTGCACTGACTCTTCCATTGTGTAGCAAACAGCATTGTGGTACTGCCTTTGTTGTCCAAGGAACACCAACTCTGAGTAAATATAAGAGCAAACATTTAATTTTTGGCTATTACACTATTTTACACTCTATTACTATTGTGTTCCTTAAACTACAATACAAATAATATAACTTGGGGATATATTTAACTTGTAAAATAATTTTCTATCTCAAATAAAAAGTGCTTCCCATTGCTCTCCTCTTCTCTAAAGCTTGTCATGGCAACAGTTTAGGCAAGAGTGACAAAGAACACTGACATTTGACACCACCTCAGCCTATTCCATCTGAGTTCTAAGTAGAGTCTCCTTGAGGATTATTTACTTCATGGACTATTTATTTGTTGTTTATCATCTTTTTCTCTCACTAGAATATTTTTTAAAATATGGAATATTTCACAAATTTGTCATTCCAATTTTAGAACATGTGCTGCACCTCACTAGAATTTTTTTTTTTTTTAGCAGATAGGTGGTGATCATTCTTGTATCACGGATGTGGTTTATGGTCCCCTTATCCTTATAACTATGAAAATGGTTTGGCCAAACTCAAATAAACAAATTAAACAATAACAGTTTAAATTGGTAGCATAGCTCTTGAAATGCTTTGGAGAAAATGTGATGTAAATCTCATAAAATCAGAAAAGCATAAATGTAGGATTGAAATAAAGAAAATCAAGAGCCCAATGTGGAAGACAAAGGACCTAGCCACCTATTAACAAAGGTTCTGTCTATCTGACGCAATCAAATCCGTGAGACATACTCTGCGGGGACCCAGGAAGGGGCTCTGGAGAGGAGTCAGATAGACGGCTTGAGTTCTAATCTGGACTCTGTCACTGAAGGACTGGCTGACCGTGGCCTTGAACACATCAGTAGTCATCGGCCATCAGTTATTCCACCTAAATAATCAGAGAATTGGATTAATGAAGATTCCCATGGGGATCTTATGTTCCTAAGTGCTCCATAAAAACACACGATGGTAAATTTTATTTACCTATTTGCTGAAAATAAGCTTGAAGGTATTTGGAATCGATTCTACAAATGAATATGGGAAAAGGCAGAGAAGGGCCTGGTAGAGCCAGGAAGTGGATGAGCATAATTTAACCTGTTAATGAGTTACTGCGGGGAGTCAGGGAAAGGGTAAGCATATCTGTTTATTTTGCAATTTATAGAGGTCAATGGGCAGTTTCTAAAATATGTGCTGTTTCAAACCATGTTCCTTTAGAAAAGAAATATTTTTGGTGGTTAATGGTAATACTTCTAAAACTTAGTTATGGCACTTAGCCATCTGTCATTTACCCTTTTTAAAAAAAATTTATTTTTCTACTTTTTAAAAAAGATTTTTATTCATTATTCAGAGAGAAGGGAAGGAATGGAGGAAGAAAGGGTGAGAAGAATCACTGTATGGTTGTCTTTTACTTGCCTCCAGCTAAGAACCTGGCTGGAGACCTAGCTTGCAACCTGGTTATGTGCCCTGGATGGGGAATCAAACCAGAGACCTTCAGGTTCACAAACTAACACAATTCCACTGAGCCCTACTAACCAGAGCTGTCATGTACCCTTTTTTTTTTTTTTTAATTTTTAAAAAAGATTTTATTTATTATTTCCAGAGAGAGGGGAAGGGAGAGAAGGCAGAGAGGGAGAGAAGAATCAATGTATGGTTGCCTTTCACCTGCCTCCAGCCACAGACCTGGCTGGAAACCTGGCTTGCAACCTGATTATGTGCCCTGGCTGGGGAATCGAACCAGCGACCTTTGGGTTTGCAGGCCGGCACCTTATCCACTGTGCTACCAGCCAGGGCTCATGTACCCTTTTTAAAGGTGTTATGTGTATTCTGTTTTTAATGTAATTAGCCACTTTATGCATTTCTACATGGAAGGGATGGCTGCCTCTTCCTGATGCTACATGAACTTCTAAAAGAATTAGATTGAGGAAAGCAACTGAATTAAGAGCTGAAAAAAAAATGTTGATTTACTTTATGTTAGGATATGACAAGCCAGACAACACTTTCTGTGCAATAATTGAAACCTTATTTGGTTTTCTTCCTTTTCTTGCAGTTTTAAAACTTTACTAGCAAACCCTTTGTCACATGGGCTTATTAAATGATCTCTTTACCACCAGTTTACAAGGCAAAAACTCAAAAAGAATAGTTACCATCACATTGACAGTAATACCATAAACACAGGTCACAAGTTTATTAAGGGTAACAATTGTGCTACATTTTTTTTCAGATGTTTACTTTTACTTTTAATGCTTTATTATTTTCCTAGTTCTTAGCAACGTCAAATGATAAATTTCCTGAAGACCAAGGACAACATATTTCAGTGTTTAAAAATAAGAATCACATAAACATCTAACGGGAAATCATTCCCAGTTGCAGAACCAAGGAAGAGTGAAGATAAAAAGAGATGGATGGAGAAGAGGAGAGAAAAGTATCAGTGCAATACTAGAGTAAGATGATGTAAGACATTCAGTAGTTTATTTTTGATAACTATACGCTTACTTGCAAATTTTTAGTTTTAAAATATTTTGGGCCCTGACTGGCATGACTCAGTGGATTGAGAACCAACTTGTGAATTGAAAGGTTGAAGGTCCGATTCCCTGTCAGAACACATGCTTGGGTTGTGGGCCAGGTCCCCAGTTGGGGGTGTAGGAGAGGCAACCAATTGATGTTTCTCTCACCCATTGATGTTTCTATCCCTTTCTTTCTCCTCTATCTGAAAATAAATAAATATAACCTAAAAAAATAAAAAATATAAAATACGTTGGATCCGGGTATAGAAGCTCCTTAACAGATGATAGATGATGAAACATTAAATCACTCCATAGGTTTATACAGTTATAGGATAGGAATGATTATTTGCTGAATTTATTTTTTCTAATTTTATTTTTAATGGACATCCACTTGAAAAACAAATCTTAGGGGAGGGGGAGAAGGGAGAAGGAAGCAAAGAAGGGGAGCAGTTTAGGCAAGGAAGTAGCTTGGGTGACCCATGGACATGGACAACATGTGGGATTGACTTTGGTGGAAGGGGAATGGGAAGGTGGGGGGAGAGCGCAGGGTGGGGAGTATGGGACGGATGTAATATAACAACAATAAAATAAACTTTAAAAAAAGAAAAACATCTTAATTTTAATATAGAGTAAGTTGAAAATATTTTTCCTACTGCCTAATATATTCCAACCAAATGCTGTATCTGGTAATGCTTTAAAACTATAGAAAACATTCTATATAAGTTCTGGTCAGAAAAATTGGAAGTACTTGCAGAGTGGTAACTAAGTCCTTTGGGAAGCTAACTTAAAATTTTTGCTTGAATGTCTCATTATCAACAGGCAATTATTCTAACTTTAGAGGAACACTATTGCTGCTCCCAAAACCTCCTCTGCCTCTTTTCTTTCTTTGCACTACTACGTAGTCTGTATATCCTGTCAACCAAGAAAGATTTTTTAAAATTTAATTTTATTGTTGTTGTATTACATCCATCCCCTTTTTACTTACCTCTGTCCCCTTCCCTACCCACCCACTCCCCGACAAAGTCAATCCCACTTGAGGTCCATGTCCATGGTTCTTTCATTTTCATTGTGATGTGTCTTGGAGTGATCTTCCTTGGAACCCTCTGTGCTTCCTGGGTTTGCATGACATTTTCTCTCTTCAAGTTAGGGAAGTTTTCTGTCATTATTTTTTCGAACAGGTTTTCTATCCCTTACTCCTCCTCTTCTCCTTCTGATATCCCTATGATATGGATATTATTAAGTTTCATGTTGTCCTGCAGCTCTCTTAAAACCTCTTCATTCTTTTTCAATCTTTTTTCGTTTTATTGCACTGCCTGGGGAATTTGACCTCCAGCTCGATGGTCCAATCCTCTGCTTTCTCTAGCCTGCTTTTGATTCCTTCTACTGTGTTCTTCAATTCAGAAATTGTATTCTTCATTTCCTCCTGGCTCTTATTAATGGCTTCTATGTCCTTTTTAATGCTGGTGTAGTTCTCATTAAGTTCCTTGTAGCTTTCCTGGAGTTCTTTGTAGTTCCCCTAGAGTTCTTCATAGTTCCCCTGGAGTTGTTTGTGTTTTGTTTCTTTTTTTTTTTGAACTCACTGAGCTTACTGAACTTCTCTATCATCATTATTTTGAATTCCATGTCTGATAGGCTGCTTGCCTCTATTTCATTTTGCACTCTTCTGGGGATTCCTTCTTTCTATTTGCTGAGGGTTTATTTCTTTGTCTCCCCATTTTAGGTGACTCTTGTTTGTTTCTGCTTCTTGGATTGGTCTTCTTTGACTTCCTGTCTTAGTGGTGTGACCTTCTGTGGTGTAGAGGTGCACTTTTACTTCCTGGATCTGTGCTTGATGATGTCAGCTCGTGTCCCAGTCTGGGCCTAGTCAGCCAGTTGGAGACTACTGGAGATCTACTGTCTTTGTTTCCCTTAGTAGTTAATCACCAAGAAAGATTTTCCAGGAAGCCATCTATTGCATAAAACTGCGTTGATAATGATACTCTTTTTTTTTTTTTTTTCAATGTATGGTTGCCTTTCACCTGCCTCCAGCTATGGACCTAGCTGGAGACCTGGCTTGCAACCTGGTTATGTGCCCTGGCTGGGAATTGAACTAGTGACCTTTGGGTTTGCAGGCCAGCACCTTATCCACTGTGCCACCAGCCAGGGCTGATAATAATACTTGTCTCAGAAATTACTCAGTTCCACTTAGCTTGTTTAAAACCAAGAGAGGTCTGAAAAAGGTAGCTGAGGTATAAGACCAAAGGTTTTCCTGGGTATTCATATGTTCCCCAACTTCTTTTCTGTTTTGAGAAGAAAGAAGAATGAAACAAGATAGGAAGGTGATTACAGAGGAATTACTGAAAAGAAAATGAAAAATGCACACTTAAAAAACAAACAAAATAAACAACCATTAGCATGTCATGGTCTTCATTCAACTTGAAGAACAAAGGACTTCCTGCATGTCCCTGAACTTACTGTAACAGAAATTTTTCCTTCAGAAATAAAATCTTATTAGTCATCTGGTTTAAAAGGTTTTAGAATCTTTACTATTCTGCTTCTCTTTCCAAGTCACTCATTTGACAAATAAGGATCCAAAGAGCCTTAGCAAAAAAAATAAAACAAAAAAAACAAAGAACAAAAAACAAAAGTAATTGCCTTCCAACTAAAGATCTCTGGGTCACCTCTAAAAGATAAAAACTTATTCAAGAGACTATTTTTATTTCACATTCCAGCTAGCTGTGATTTCAGTTAATTCATAAATAACTTTAAAACCTTATTAATGAAATGCATCATACTATGCTTGTGTAAAAGCATAGTATGCTTTTTATTTATCACTCTTTGTGTAAAAGCCAACATGTTTTAATTATGGGCTAAAATGACTTAATCCAGTGAGCTTCTATTAGAAAAATTAAGATTCTAAATACACACTGCTAGGGCATTTCACAATGGGGTCAATGAAAATTTTTCTCCACATATAATCATTAACAGATTAATAAGTCTTATTTGGAATGATAAGACAAAACTAGTAAAATCACACATTTTCTATAAAAAGTTACATTATCATCTATAGGAATAGTTATTATACATGAAGCAACAAGGAAGCTATGATCACTCTTTTGCATACCCAGCTGTCTGCTGAATTTTAATGGGTTGAATGTTTATTTCAAGTCCCTTAATGGTACACTAATGATTGAATTTTAGGGACTAATAATCCAATTACAATAGTTCCTAATTTTCTCAATTGCTTATTTGCAAGTTAAATGTAAAAGTTGCAAGTTAACTATAGTTTAGACCATGAATTAGAACAGTCACATGGGAATTACTTAATAGCTTACCTGGGTATTTGTAGAGTGGCCTGTATTTCATTTTCATGGCCTACTTTTTAATTCAACTGAGTTACATAATGAACTGTAATTGAGTCACAAAGCAGGAAACAAGCTTGTGTCAGGTGTGATACAAATTTGGCATATGTGGTGTCTTCACTGTTCGTGGAACATCAATTCTGTTAAGTCAGACAGTTTATCATTAATATTTCCCTCACCTGGTAAGACAGGACATAGTACAGGTCTAAGTCCCTCACCTGCAATTCAACTGCAATTATGAAATCCAAAAGCTATGAAATGAGGAAGTATTTTAGAAACTTGAAACCTGACCTGACCTGAATTCATTTAGCAAAGTAAACTACTTTATATATGGCTTTTGTAGTCTTTATTTATCACTCTTCATGTGAATATTAATTTGCTTCACTTCAGAAGTATTTGATAATAGGGTACTGCTCAGATTCTGCTGGAAGTGTATCATATTATATAATATTATATATATATATCCTATTTTCTTTTGAAAATCTGATACTGAATTCGGAAACATCTTGGCCCTTGAGTGTACCTTTTCTTTGATCTGAAATCTTTTCATTAGTATTCTTAGTGTGAGTCTCCTTCTTATTCTTACTGCAACTTTGCAGGCACATTCATGATTATTGCATCACTATTTCAAACATTAATGGCAAAATTCTACTTTTATCCTCTGTTTTTTTTTTAATTTTAAAATTTTGTACCTTTATTTATTTATATTATTATTTTTTAATTTAATTTCATTGTTGTTGTATTACATCCATCCCTTTTTTGCTCCACTCTGTCCTCTTCTCCACCCACCCACTCCCCGACAAAGCCAATCCCTCATGTTGTCCATGTCCATGATTCATCCATGCTATTTCCTTGTCTAAACTTCTCCCCTTCCTTGCCTCTTCCTCCCCTCTCCCCCGAACCCCCTTCCTCCTGCCCACTAAAGGCCTATTCACTGTATTCATATATCTGGTTCTGTTTCGCTTGTTGTTAGTTTTGTTCATTATTGTCCTGCAATGGGTGAGATCATATGGTATTTGTCCTTCACTGACTGGCTTATTTCACTGAGCATAATACTTTCTAGTTCCATCCATGTTGTTGCAACAGTTAGGAGTTCCTTCTTTCTTTCTGCTGTGTAGTAGTCCATTGTGTAAATGTGCCAAAGTGTTTTGATCCAATCACCCACTGCTAGGCGCTTAGGCTGTTTCCAGCACTTGGCTACTGTAAATAGTGCTGCTATGAACATAGGGGTACATAGGTTCTTATGAATTGGTGTTTCAGGATTCTTCAGGTATAGTCCAAGTAGTGGAATTGCTGGGTCAAAAGGCATTTCCATTTTTAGTTTTTTAAAGGAAACTCCATACTGTTGTCCATAGTGGCTGCACCAGCCTGCACTCCCACCAACAGTGTACCAGAGTTCCCTTTGTCCCACATCCTCACCAACACTTGTTTGTTGATTTGTTGATGATTGCCATTCTGACAGGTGTGAGGTGGTATCTTATTGTGGTTTTAATTTGCATCTCTCTGATGGCTAGTGTTGAGCATTCTTTCATATGCCTCCGGGCCCTTTGTATTTCTTCCTCAGTGAGTTGTCTATTCAGGTCCTTTGCCCATTTTTTAATTGGGCTGTCTGTCTCCCTGGTGTTGAGTCGCATTAGTTCTTTATATATTTTGGAGATCAAACCCTTGTCTGAGGTGTTACTGGCAATTATATTTTCCCATACAGTTGGTTCCCTTTAAATTTTGCTGGTGTTTGCTTTAGCTGAACAGAAAATTTTCAGTTTGATATAGTCCCATTCGTTGATTTGTTCTTTTATTTCCTTTGCCTTTGGTGAAGTATCAGTAAACATATTTCAGTGTAGGATATGAAAAATTTTACTGCCTATATTTTTCTCCAGGATCTTTATGGTGGCACTGTTTATGTTTAAATCCTTTATCCATCTTGAGTTTATTCTGGTGTATGGTGTAAGTTGGTGGTCTAGTTTTATTTTTTGCATGTTGCTGTCCAATTCTCCCAATACTACTTGTTGAAGAGACTGTTTTTAGTCCATTTTATGTTCCTTCCCCCTTTGTCAAATATTAGTTGACCATAGAGTCCTGGGTTAATTTCTGGGCTCTCTATTCTGTTCCAATGATCAATATGTCTATTCTTATGCCAGTACCATGCTGTTTTGATGACAGTAGCCTTGTAGTATTGTTTGAAGTCCAGTATTGTGATTCCTCCTACCTTGTTCTTCTTTCTCAAGATTGCCGTGGCTATTCGTGGGCATTTTTGGCTCCATATAAATTTTTGAAGTATTTTTTCTATTTCTGTGAAGTCTGTCATTGGTATTTTCATTGGGATTGCATTGAATCTATAGATTGCTTTGGGTAGTATGGGCATTTTAATGATGTTAATTCTTCCCATTCATGAACATGGTATATGCTTCCATTTATTTGTGTCTTCCTTCATTTCTTTCTTCAATGTTCTGTAGTTTTCTGAGTACAGGTCTTGTACCTCCTTGTTTAAGTTGATTCCTAGGTACTTTATTTTTCTTGTTGCTATGGTAAATGTGGTCTGTTTTCTCACTTCTATTTCTGATGTTCATTATTGGAATACAAAAATGCTTTTGATTTCTGGATATTGACTTTATATGCAGCTATTTTGCTAAATTTGCTTATTAGGTCAAGTAAGGTTTTGGTGGAGCCAATCGGGTTTTGTATGTACACTATCATATCATCTGCAAATAATGATAATTTGACTTCCTCCTTTCCAATTTGGACAGCTTTGATTCCTTTTTCTTCTCTGATGGCTATGGCTAGAACTTCCAAGATGATGTTGAACAGAAATGGAGAAAGTGGACAGCCTTGTCTTGTTCCTGATCTTAGGGGGAATGCATTTAGTTTTTGTCCATTAAGTATGATGTTGGCTTCAGGTTTCTCATATATGGCTTTTATAATGTTGAGGTATGCTCCCTCTATTCCCATTTTGTTGAGGGTTTTTATCATAAATGGTTGCTGCACTTTATCAAATGCTTTTTCAGCATCTATTGATATGATCATATGATTTTTGCCTTTCAATTTGTTGATGTGGTGTATTACATTGATTGATTTACGAATGTTGTACCATCCTTGCATCCCTGGGATAAAACCCACTTGATCATGGTGTATGATCTTTGTAACGTACTGCTAAATCCGGTTGGCCAATATTTTGTTGACAATCTTAGCATCTATGCTCATCAGAGATATTGGCCTATAGTTTTCTTTCTTGGTTGTGTCTTGCCCTGGTTTTGGAATTAGAATAATATTGGCCTCATAGAAAGAGTTTGGGAGTCTTCCCTCTTCCTGTATTTTTTAGTATAGGTTGAGAAGGTTAGGAGTTAGTTCTTCTTTAAATGTTTGATAAAATTCACCTGTGTATCCATCTGGTCCGGGGCTCTTGTGCTTTGGGAGATTTTGGATTACTTCTTCAATTTCACTAGTTGTTATTAGCATATTCAAGATTTATGCTTCTTTTGGATTCAGTTTTGGTAGATTATACTTTTCCAGAAATGTGTCCATTTCACCCAGGTTGTCATATTTCTTATCATATAGTTGTTTGTAATAATTCCTTATAATCTTTTGTATTTGTGAAGTATCAGTTGTGATTTCTTCTCTGTCAGTTCTGATTCTGTTTATTTGGGTCCTCTCTCTCTTTTTCTTGATGAGTCTGGATAAGGGCTTGTCAATTTTGTTTATTTTTTCAAAGAACCAGCTCCTGGACCTGTTGATTCTTCGAATTGTAGTTTGAGTCTCTAAGTTATTTAGTTCTGGTCTGATCTTGATGATTTCCTTCCTTCTACTTGCTCTGAGCTTTGTTTATTGTTGCTCTTCTAGCTCTTGCAGCTTTGTGGTTAGGTTGTTTTTTTCCTCTCTGTTTTCAGTATTACATAGTAGAGGCTGAATGGCTTGCTAGAAAGAGCCCTAGCTATAGAATTAAAGAGATCTGGAATCAAGTCCTGGTTGGGCTGCTCACAGACTTTATGATCTTGGTCAAGTTAGTTAACACTCCCAAGCGTTACATTAATTTTTTTGTAAGATTTTGTTGCTGATATCCACCCCCCCTCCCCCTGCCTTTTGTCTCATTCTCAAAAAAGCATGAATTCTGGTGAAGTCTAGTATGGTTATCATCTTTACCACTTAGATACAATTACTAGTTTTTTCTTTGAGCAGGAATGTCCAAAATACTAAACTTATACTTAGCCATTATAAAACTTACTTTTGCTTTTTTTTTTTTTTTTTTTTGACCAGGACCTCAAGATACCTAGGCTGTAAACTGAGGTACAAGTAACTATAAAAGTAAACAAAACCAACAGACTGGTATTGCATTAGGGAGAGTAAATTAATGATCTAAAATGTGCTCTGGCAACAATAGAGTTATGGAAAAGGTGAAAATAGGTCAATGGATACTTTGAAAAACTATTGGGTTGCATAATTTTATGACATTATTTTGGACATGGTCTATGATTGGGCACAGAGGGAGGCTGCCTCTTTATTTTCAAATCATCCATCAATATATATGATATGTATTACGTAATTTCAAATGATTCTCGACAGTGTGGATGTGTGTATATGAGGTCTATTCTGAAAGTATTGACCATGCAAACTGTTTTAATTATATTGATGTTGGCTCAATACTTTCAGGACTGACCTCATGTACATATGTATATAAAGTTACACACACACACACACACACACACGTAACTTTATAAACTTACATATTAAGTAAAAGGTACTTGTTTTGAGCTTTAAGAGTTATTTCCCTTTCCAAAATTGTTCTTTTGTGCCTGGTGCTATTGTTGTTAATTGAAGCTATCATTAGAAGATCCATCCCCAGAGGGTTTTTTTTTACAGGCTGTCACAGTGGTCCCCAAACTTTTTGGCTCCAGGGACTGGTTTCATGGAAGGCAATTTTCCTGTGGACCAGAGGTGAGAAGAGGGGAATGGTTTCCAAACCATTCAAGTGCATTACATCCAAGCTCACCTCCTGCTGTGAGGCCTAGTTCCTATCAGGTCCAGACCAATACTGGTCTGGTTTGTGGCCTAGAGGTTGAACACCCCTGGGCTATCACATGTACAAACCTTTTTTTTTTTTTTTTTTGAAAAAAGATTTTATTTATTTATTTTTAGAGAAAGGGAAGGGAGGGAAATAAAGAGGGAGAGAAACATTGATGCGAGATTGATCAGTTGCTTGTACAAGCTCCATCAGGAATCAAATTGGTGACTTTTCGCTTTGCAAGCTGATGCCCAACTAACAGAACCACACTGGTTAAGTCTACATACCTTTATTTCCCACTGCAAATTTCTCAGATATTCAAGGTCCTTCAGATTGAAAAAAATAGGGAACACTTGGTGTAAGAAAATAGTGGTTACAGTGGGTATTAGGAGCTGTTCCAGGTCTGTTTGACTTCTTTATTGCAGGTAATTAATCGAAAGTTGCTTCCCAGGATAGAATTTATCCTTTATAGGGATATTTATAAATTTTTTAATGCCAATAGTCTGAAAAGTAAGCCTTTGCCAGATATATTTTACTCTCCTGATTATTTAGCTTATATTATCTTTATTTTTTATTTTTTTAAAAAAGATTTTATTTATATTTTTAGAGAGAAGGGAAGGGAGCGAGGTAGAGAGTGAGAAAGACAGAAAGACATCAATGTATGGTTGCCTTTCACCTGCCTCCAGCTACAGAGCTGGCTGGAGACCTGGCTTGCAACCTCGCTTATATAATAATAACATATCTGTCATACACTTATTACATAGCTATCACATGATCTCATTTAATTCTCAAAACATTCTTTGTGGTAGTATTATCAATTAGGATTAGAGTTGACAGAGAGAGAATGAACTATCCTCCAACAATGGCTTAAGTCAAATGGTTTATTTTATTTTATTTTTAAATTTATTTATTTTAAAGATTTTATTTTATCATGTTTAGAGAAAGCGGAAGGGAGAGAGGCAGAAAAGGAAAGAGACATCAATGTATGGTTGCCTTTTTCACCTGCCTACAGCTAGGGACCTGGCTGGAGACCTGGCTTGCAACCTAACCTGGCCATGTGCCCTGGCCGGGAATTGAACCAGCAACCTTTGGGTTTCAGGCCAGCACCTTATCCACTGTGCCACCTGCCAGTACTAAATGGTTTATTTTTATTTCCTGTACAGGTAGGTATTCAAGAAGCAGTCAGTCCAGGGCTGACAAGACATGGTGGCTGGAATTCAATATTTTTTTGTCTTCTACTTCTGGCAACTTAGTTTCCATTCCCGATGTTACTTAATGGACAAAGGGTGCTCTTAGAACTCCTGACATCATGTCCCTATTTTAGCTGTAGGAAGAGGGGTGAATGGGTCACACTCCTTTTCCTTAAAGACTCTTCCTAGAAGTAGCACATACCATTTCTACATATTTCCCAAAACCTAGACTACCATACCTACTTGTAAAAGAGATTTTTTTTCAGTCATTTCTCTGTCTAGTGAAAGTGAAGATCCTCTTGCTGAGGAAAAAGAGGAGAATAGGTATTGAGTGACAGCCCGCAGTCTCTACCTGGTTTGCGCTATTATTGTTCCCATCTCACAAATGGAGAAGACGAATCATAGAAAAATTAAATCGACTAAGATCTCACAGCTGATAGAGCCAAACTTCAAACCTAAATCTATCTGACTTTAAAGCCCTTAAGTACTACTTTGAAGTACTTTTACCTTAAAACAGTTATTTGAATTTAATTTGTCTCCTCAGATAAATTAGTATAAAGAAAAAACCTTTATAAGTTTCTAAGTCACCCCATGGACACAATAGATCCTTTATCTTAGCAAAAATTTTTGGCAAAGAACATAGTGTTGGTGTCAACTTATGCAATGAAGCCTTTACTCCTGCTGGCCTTTTGGATAGGTAGATTCACAAAATTTAGTGACAGGTTTAGAAAATTTCCTGGCTGAGAGATGAAAGTCTTGTTTTTGGTCTTCTATCTGTACAGTTGCAACAGGTTTAAATCTCATTGAAATATGCCTTGTTCTATTGATGGTTTATATGTTAAACAAGATAAGAAAAAATAAGGTTTTTAATAGGCCCAATAAGAATACATAGAAAAATGATTTACTATAGGAAACAAATCACAATATTATATTTTTTTCTCCAAATATATACATATATATTTTTTTTTGTTAAGAGATTTTATTTATTTTTAGAGAGAGAGAGGAAGGGAGGGAGAGAAAAATCAATGTATGGTTGCCTCTTGCACACCCCCAGTTGAGGACCTGGCCTGTAACTCAAGCATGTGCCTTGACTAGGAATCAAACCAGTGATCTTTTGGTTCACGGGTTGGTGCTCAATTCATTGAGCCATACGAGCCAGGGCCAAAAATATATTTTTAAGTTAATGACAGCACATCTTAGAGTAAATCAAGCCATACTACTTTAAATTATTTGAAAATTATTATATTTAGATTTTTTTGGGAATTCTCTAATATCTTACATGAGGAAAAAACCCTAATCACAAAACACACCATGAACTAGTTCTTTTCCTTCCCTCCCAAAAAGCTTAATTTTTATTTTTTTAGCTCCAGTTTTACTTAGGTTCTTATCTCTGCCTAGCTTGTGAGGGTTTTCAATTTTTCTTATGCCTGCCTAGTTCTTTGCTTTTCTAGCACGGAGAGAGAACATGTGAACATGAATGAATAAATCAACAAATAAGGAAATGCCATGTTTTAGAAATATCACAATGTAATGTTGTTATGTTGCTTAAACTTATCAACATTTTAAAATCTCTATCCACTTATCAATGCTTTTCAGGAATGCTATTAAGAGAAGTAATATATCTCAGTTATTCAATAAAAGTTTTTCACTTAACTACCACAAAACTAGGGAAGCTCAATGGCTAATGACAAGATATAATGATTCGATGGTTTGCCTAGAAGTGAAGAGATATATTTACTGTTGTGACAACTTGCAAAAAAAATGCACTTCAAAATGAAGAAACATGATAAAAAGTCAGAGGTAATAGTGTTCTCAGAAGAGATCAAGAGTCAGCGCTCAGCAGAGATTTCTTTTATATATATATACTATTTTTAAATATAATTTCAGTGAGAGAGGAAAGGAGAGAGAGAGAGAGAGAGAAACATTGATGTAAAAGAAGCTTCCATCAGTTGACTCCTGGGCACACCATAGCCAGGGATTAACCTTGCACCCTGGGTATGTGCCTTGACTAGGAATCAACCCGGCCATCTTTTTGGTTCAAGGGACAATGCTCCAACAAATTGAGAAATCTGTCCAGGGCAAGAGATTTGCTATTTGTTGTTCACCTTTGGTCTGGTGCTTTGCAAACTTTAAGCAAGAACAAAACCAGTTGGCTGAACCATGTCATTAAGGACCCAAGTTCTTTTCATCTCTCTATGCTCCCATTCTTAGTCCTCAAATTTCATCTTTCATTTTGGCAAAAGGGCTGCTGCAGATTCTGACAGCACATGAGGACCCAAGAAGAGGATCATCTCCTTCCTTGTACTACCTTTTCTTAATGAAAAATAACCTTTTTCCAAAGTCCCCAGCAAAATTAGTCCCATTGGCTGTATTGCCTATTGTGCCCAGGTAAAAGTCACTCATTGTGCAAAAGGTGTAAGACTACCATGATTGACTTGAACCAATTGAGAGAGACTTTTTTTGGTACTGGAGAGGAATCTATCCTTCCTTGAATGATGTGCTCAAGGGTTAAAAAAAAAATTTTGTCGACAAGGAAAAAGCAGTGTAAGGCAAACAAAATTCTCATTGTGCATTTTGTCTTCAGAGAAGTTATACTCAAAATAAAAATTCAATATAAAATAAATAAAACATCTTTGCCATTCACAAATTTAGGTATGATGCTTAGCCTCTGATCTAAAATCCATTCAATTTTTTGTTCTTTAAAAAAAATATTTTTGACCACTTATTACATGTCAGCCACTGTTCTTATTAGTAAGACTAGAGAGATAAATAAGACAAATATTTATCTGCATTAGGAATGCTTTCAGCAGCAAGTAACATAATAGGCATTTAGAAGTGGCTTAACCCATTGAGACATGTAATGATTACCTAACAGAAATTTAGATTAAGCAGTCTATTGTCCAGCTCCTCTAAAATGTTTCCAAGGATATAGGATTTTTCTTCTCTGTGTCCTTAGCATGCTGGCTTTTGTCTTTTTCTTGTTTCCTCATTGTTTCATGGTTGCCATAGCTTCAAACATCTCATCTGCTTTTAAACCAGAAAGAAGTGGCCAAGGAAGCTCTTTTCTTATTCTTATCCTTTTTACAAGCATTGAAAAACTCTCAGAAGCCCTTTGGCAATTTCTTTCTTTTAAATTATATGTTATTAGCGCTGGCTGGTAGCACAGTGGTTAAGACGCCGACCTGCGAACCCAAAGGTCGCAGGTTCGATTCCCCAGCCAGGGCACATAACCAGGTTGCAAACCAGATCTCCAGTCAGGTCTGTGGCTGGAGGCAGGTGAAACGCAACCATACATTGATGTCTCTCTCCCTCTCTGCCTCTCTCCCTTCCCCTCTTTCTAAAAATGATGAAATAAAATCTTTGAAAAAAAAATAAAAATAAATTATATGTTATTGATTATGCTGTTACAATTCCCAATTTCTCTCACTTTGTCCCCCCGCTCCCCAACTCAGCATCGCCAGCTCCCTCAGGCAATCCCCATTCCTTTGTTCATGCCCATGGGTCATGCATATAACCCAGTAACTTTTCTTGAAATCTTAAAAAATATTTATTTTATTTATTTATTTTTAGAGAGAGGGGAAGGGAGGGAGAAAGAGAAGGAATGAAACATCAATGTATGGTTGCCTCTCGTGAGCCCCCAACTGGGGTCCTGGTCCACAATTTAAGCATGTGCTCTGATTGGGGATTGAACCAGAGACTTTTTGGTTTGCAGGCCAATACTCAGTCCACTGAGCCACAGCAGCCAGGGCAATTTTCTTGAAATCTTACTGACAGAACTATGTCACGATGGTGTCCTCAATAGGAAAGGAATTTGGGAAAATCTTTATTTCACACAGTATTATGGGCTATATACATTGCTGCCCAAATAAAATTGAGATTGTATTCATAAGGAGAGACATGGATGATGGTTAGTCATTTCATAGTCCCTTTGATGGAATTAATTCTCTGACCACTTCATGGAAAGGTAGAGATAAGTCAGGAGTTTTTTTTTTAATGCTCTGGTCTTTGAAGTTATGTCCAAGAAATTTGTACAGTACAGTTTTTATTGTCTGTTTTTGCATATTCAAATAAAAAGGTATTTGCTTTTAAGTTTGATATGAATTGGGGATTGGGATCTATAAGGCTTTGCTTTGGTTAATGTTGTGAATCTGAGATATAAAGAGGAATGGAAATGTAGAGCCAGATAGTTGTGATAAATTTTAGCTAATACTTATTCCAAGGGTAAAATGTACCATGAGCAGAGTATGAGTTTCTTATCATACTAGCCACAACTCACTGCCATCATTCTCTTTATTTGTCTAGCTGCTCAACTAAATAATTAGATTCTAGAGGTAATAAACTGTGTTACTTATTTCTGTATTCATAACCCTAAGGATAGTGTCTGGCATATAGTAAATATTCAGGTTGGTGATTGGAAAGTATCTTGCAAAGGGTAAAATGTGAGAATGAATGTTCAAATATTAGACATTAAGGACTTTAAAATGTGAAGTGTTTAAAATTGAAAAGTAATCCAGCAGCCTGGTTGGTGGGGCTCAGTTGGTTGCAGAGTCATCTTGGGCATTGAATGGTCACAGGCTCAATTCCTGGTCAGGACACATATCTAGGTTGCAGGTTTGGTCCCCAGTTGAAGCGTATTTGGAAGGCAACCAATTAATGTTTCTCTCACATTGATGTTTCTCTCTCTCTTCCCCTTTCCTCTCCCTCCCTCTCTCTCTGGAATCAATAAATACATTAAAAATTGTTTTAAAATGAAAAATAGTAGTCAAGCAGTAGAAACAAGTTAGGTGGTAACTGGAACGTAGAAGGATTAATTTGTGTCTCTTTTTTTTTTTTTCCCTCTCTCTGGGAGGCACAGTTGAGGTCATGTGGTGTTTGTCCAAGTTGCTTGGGGCTACATGGCCCAGACGTGGGGCTAAAGTACAAATGAGGTGGAACTCAGAAACAGCTTGTCAAAACAAGCATGATTTAAACCAGTTGCTGCATACATTATATAATTTCTACTGTGTCAAAAGCAGCAATGATGGGCTCTCTTGCAGTCACAAGCTACGTTTACTATGTTAGATAAGTAAATTCAAGCAGGTCTTCTAGAAGTTCAAAGGTATGTTGTTTTCTTTATTGAAAGAATTCAAAAGTTATATTTCTTCAGTATTAATTTTTAACATTGGCTTTATTAGATTGTTGTTGCATTACAAATTTAATTTTGTTGGTGATGTTGCTTATTTATAATTCTCATAATCCCATGGTTTGAAAAGTCAGTGAAACCTCCCTTAAAAAGCAAGGCTTCCACAAGGCAGGCATCAGTGTGCCAAGGAGGGCAGAGCCCTGTGCTAGACTGGGCCCTGTCCCAGGTCTGTGACTAATCCTGGGCCTTGGCCAAGTCAGTTAATTTATGTCTGCTAGATTCTACATATGTAAAAATAGAGATGTGTGTGAAGATGATCTCTTTTTTTATTATATTTTATTGATTGTGTTATTACAGTTGTCCCAATATTTCCCCTTCTGCCCCCCTCTACTAAGTATACCTTATTCCCTCAGGCAATCTTCACCTGAAGATTATTCACCTGAAGACACCATTGTTCATGTCCATGGGTCATATATATAGTATACGTTCTTTGGCTACTCCATTTCCTATACTGTACTTTAATGGCTGTTCTGTTACTTGATCCTCTCACCTTTTCAACCATCCCCCACACTCTCTTCCCATTTGCAGACCATCAAAATGCTCTCTGTATCCATGTTTCTGTATCTGTTCTTGTTTGCTTAATTGGTTTGTTAGATTCAATTGTTGATAGATATGTATTTATTGCCATTTTATCATTCATAGTTTTGATCTTCTTTTTCATAAATAAGTCCCTTTAACATTTAATATAATAATGGTTTGGTGATGATGAATTTTTTAAATTTTTCCTTGTCTGGGAAGCTCTTTACCTGCCTTTTGACTCTAAATAATATCTTTGCTGGGGAGAGCAATCTTGGCTGTAGGTCCCAGCTTTCCATGACTTTGAACATTTATACTCCAAGACCCATCATAATTAAAATGTCAAATGCTAAAGATAAAGAAAGAATCTTAAAAGCAGCAAGAAAAAAGCAGTTAGTTACCTACAGGGGAGTTCCATAAGACTATCAGCTGATTTCTTATAAGAAACTTTGCAGGCAAGAAGGGACTGGTGAGAAGACTATCTCTTATGATTTAATTTAGCTCTAAAATTTTATAGTTATAACCTATTAAATGCCTATATTTATAGTATCTAAAAAGAGTAGAGGGTTAATATTTACCCTACAAATTAATTTGTCACTTCATCCTTTGTAATAAAACTTTCATCTTACAAATTATTATATTGTACATTTAAGAAAATATGGTAGCTGTATAAAATAACAAAAACTAAAGGGTTAAATTAACATTTGGTATTTTATTTGCATGTTTATTTCTACAAATATTCAACATACATGCATATAATTAGATCATACTGCACACAGAATTTTGTATCTTTCTTTTTTCCACTGAATTCTATGTTGTATTTCCCAATCTTGTTAAAAATCCTTTAAAAATAATTTTCTTTCTTAAAATTTTTATGTATTAAATGCAACACAAATACAACAAGCTGCATAAATAAATTATTATAAGGAAAACATTCTTGCAGCCACCACCTCTCTCAGCCACACCAGAAACACATTTCTAACATAACTTTCTCCCTTACCTTTGAAATTTATAGCCCTAAAAATTTTTATGGTAATTATTTCCTTATTTTTCACCATCCATTGTGCATCCCTAAACATTATCATTTCAATTTGTCTAAAAATATAATATTAATGGCTATATTGTTCCATCATATGAAGTTATATTAGTAGGTGCAAGTAAAGCTTCTGTGATTATTTACTTTCATTCTCGACAGCTGATTGCTTTATTTTATTTAAAAAAAATCTGTTCACACAATGCAAAAGTTTAAAGGTTTAAAAGGAAAGCAGTGAAGTCTCCCTCCCACTTCTGTACCCTGCCCACCTGGCTTTCTGGATCAGCAGTTTCCAGGAATTGGTTATGGAGGAAAAAGAGGTCTAAGAATGATACTGATATGTTTTCAGTTCGAATGTCCTAAAATAATCTAAATATGTAGGTATAAAAAATTTTAATATAATTATATATCCCTGTAGCTGATTTTTCTTTTATATGGAGTAAGATATGTAGTTTCACTATATGATTAGTTACATGCATAACATTGAGTAGATGTGTGAATTGAATGTGAAATATCCACAAAAGGAAGTCTAGGGACAAACTAGATGTAAATAGTGTTATGGAGTTTTACTTTGCTTTACTATAGAGCTGAGAGACCCAAGTGACTTTATTTGCTTTTTGGGCACAATGGAAAACTCAGTTTGTTATGTTTTGCTTTTGTAGATCGATAAACAATGTCATGATGATAAAATGTTATTGAAAAATACATACATCAGTTTGTATAATTGGAGCAACTAACTACTATCTAATCTGCTTGACCAACATACCATTTTATGCATCAGCATTCTTTGGTTGCAAGAAACAGAAGCAGATTTTGCTTAACTTAAAGGGAATTTTCTAGAATGATTCAAATACTTATTGTTTAGCAGAAAGGCTGGAGAACAAAGCTTTGGAATGGACAAAGCCAACATACTTAGTAGATCTGAGAATTAGAGATGATAGAAATGGTCTCATATCAAAATTGGCTTTGGATATTTTATTAGATTCTCAGAAACTGTGTGCCTACTCCTGGATCCTCAGGTGACTTCACAGCTACAACTGCCCATCAGATATAATAGGTGTAAGTTTGGGTGGCTGTATCAACAGGCTTATACTAGAAATGAAACATTGGGATCCTGAATATGCTAAGAAAGCATGAATAAATTACACATACATGTGTCTCAAACTCTTATGTCACCTGTAACATTTGCACCAATGCCTCTCGCTCAACTCATACCTAGTCCTCTTGGGGAGGGGGGTGAGTGTGGAGAGAGTAGGTGGTTCTCTATGACCAAGTAATGGACGAAGAAACAACCTAAACCCAGTTTGCATATGAATTCGCACAATACATTAGGGCTAGTGGAAAATGGATTGCCACTACATTACAGCCCCACTCAGGGATGGAAGGACAGTCTTGAAAGGAAATCTTAGACAGTGTTATAAGTAGTACTCTGGTCATTGGCTTAGTATGAGAGAAAAGACTGTACTGAGGTGTGGCTATACAGGGCCTCTGGGACAGGCAGGACCGACTTCCTGCTTTGTGGGGGGCCTGGCAAAAGCAAAACTGAAAGATTGTCTTGGTAAAGGAACCATCCTTGAATTGGCTCTCTCACCCTTTGTTTTTCACTTTTCTGTTTGCTCATCCTTACAGCCCTAGTATTGCAGGGGTACTAACTAGGTAGTAGGCCATGACTTTTGCTTCAGCTGTGAAGGAAACCAATGTCTTAGAACAGTTGGTCAGTGAACCATCTGTGGGCCATTCAGACTCCCCAACCAAATTACATATATTCTGCCCAAGCAATGGTATATGTCAGTGATGGCCCAAACTATTCTGAAGGCTGTTTCCATCACTTAAGGAAGAAAATGAAGAGATGCTTGTCTAAATTATTTCTGATAACTTTCAAGAATTCTCCTCTGAAAATATTTCTAACTTAACCATTTATAAAATAACGGGGCTAGCATTCAGAGATAAAAACCTGTCTAATAACAGACTGGACAAGAAAACGGTCTCATTAACAAAGTAAGCAGCTACTTCATTCTCCTTACCCTGAGACAAATCAATATGTAATCAAAATTGTATTTTTTTCAACATTACCCAACAGGTTGAATTAGGCTATTTCTCAATACAAGTCAACAATCAAAAACTAAGCAAAGAACATAAGTATCTTTCAAAGTATTTCTCTTACCCTGCTCCTTGATGAGTCTGAAGCTATTAAATAGCTGGTGATTGTTTTCGTTAGGACTTTCCTAAGGACTTTCCTAAGGACTTCTAAGACCCTGTGTCCTATAAAAATAAAAAATGGCATGATTTCATTACAGATGAAATAGGGGAAAACATAATAACGTCATTTGCCTCACGTTATTATGCTTGGTGGGGTGGGGTTGGGTGGAAAGGGTGGAAGGATATTGATAAGGTGGAAAAAGCAAGTTACCAGCAGAAACAAGGAAGCAACAGGGAGAGTCAAAAATGTGGGATGAGGTGAGCATTCTGAATTCTATAGGACGACAGAGAGGAAGAGGAAGGCCATGTCATGTCTGTGGTAACCACTGACCAGTTGCTGCTGTGAAGGAGAAATGAAGCACAGCTGATCTTATCATATCAGGCGATATCATTTATACCTTTCACTATGACTCAAGAGGTAGTATGACAAGCCACTTTCTCATCAAATCAGCTGATGTGTAACCACTCAGCCATGAGGAGAAATGCTGTTAATATCTTGACTCTGTTACTATACAGAGCTTCCCACCACTCTGAACTCCAACTTGAATAAAATCCATGTACTCTTTTCTCTATTTCAGTGACTAAGGTTATCCAGCAAATGGGAAGGAGGTCCTTGGGATTGCAGAATGGCTATAAACAATTATTTTCATTTAAGGATACATTGAAAATAGGTATAGTCATTTACAAAAAATAGTAAAGAATGGAATATTTGCCATCTGTGATTTGTGACTGCTCAATATTCATTTCCCTTTCTTAACAACACCGCATTTCTTTGAAAATAACTCTATTATATTATTATTATTATTATTATTATTATTATTATTGTTATTTTGGGTTCAGTCTGATGGACTTTTACTCCAGGGCCCCTATACTTTCTTAACCAAAGTTTGAGACTACATTTGAAACTAGGTCAAACACTTACTCTCTGGAATTTAAATCTTGGGTACAAGATTAAAGACAGAGAAAATGGTACAAATTCATGTAATCCAGGGGTGAAGTTTTAGATTTTTACCGCTACGTTACTATTCCTATTATTCCCAGATCTTGCACCACTAGGCTCACCTAAGCTCTGTACATCCCCAGTTTAGTTCTCTGGCCTTGCTGTCAGATAATGAGGTTTGATACCTTTCAGTAAGTTTCCTTTGTGTAAACTAGATAGAGTCCATTTCTGATGTTTGCATCTGTAGAACATTGACTCATTCAGAAGATATACCTTACCAGTTAGACAGGTTAAAAGAAACTTAAATTTATTGCTTTAAGATAAGTAGTATGAACCCATAACCATAGTAATTCCATTTTAAATAATTTAAACAATATTTTTTAGAGACTAGAAAAAATAGTTATTAGTAATAAACACAACAATTTTATACAGGAAAAAACACTGGAAGAAACAAGTAATGTTGAACAACAATAACAACAACAAAACCCCAAAGAAAGTGTTTTTACTAATTATATCATGACAAAAATATGAAATAGATGACAGTAAGTTTTAAAAAATATCTGACATTGAATGATTAATTAATTGGTGGCCATTGACAAATGAGAGCGTAGGTCTTATTCTAGCTGGAATGATTTTCTCATTGCTATTTGCTTTTTACTATTTAAATCCCACAGAAATTTTATGGCTAGACCTGTATTGTTAAGTGCAGAGGTGTGAAGTTTCAGGGCATTGGAACTTGATTTGACTCAAATCCTCTTAGGAGTGAGAATTGTATAGTGAATGTAATCAGATGGGATTTAATAGGATTTAAAGTCCAGGGTTTTTCCTTTTGACAGTTCAGCAACATGGATGACTTTTGCATGGGAAGGATGTCTTGATATATCATATTAAAAAAGTAAAGGACTGATTGCTTGTCACATTCCATCTATATCATTATCCTGAAGGATCAAGTGTAATTCTCCTTATCAACAGACAATATATCATATTACCTGTATTACTGTTTCACACAGTTTTGGCAATAGAGATGAAAGCTTATATGTGTACCATGTTTAAATTTGATTCTCACAGATATTATGTCAAATAGAACAGAATGAGTTATAGAATATCAAATATCATAACCTTTATTATAGAAGGACTGAGAATTAATGCCCTAATAGGTATCCAGCTGGCATAAAGACTGAATAGAGTCTGACATGACAATTACACCTTGACTTAAGCCTCTGCTTTTTCTAAAAAGAGCCAATATTTCTATTCAGCCATACAAAACTTATTTGCGTTTTGCTCCATAATCTCAAAAGTTTCTACCATCATTTCTAAATTGAAAGCAAGAAAAGAGAATAGGTGGTGACAGTGAGCTCTCATTTCTAGTTTTTTTTTTTTTTATTAAAAAATTTTTTTTAAAAGAAACAAAGCTTACAGAAGCCTTCCATCATATTTCTGTTTACATTCTCATTTGTCAGAATATAGTCTCACACTCACCCTGACCTAAATCGCTGGTAAAGGGGACTAGGACTAACCATGATCACTCATTTCATAGGGGGCGGGGGAGAGGCAAGGGAATTCCTGGCCATAAAGGTATTTGTGCTAAACACCAAACCAGAAATTTGGAGAGAAGAAATGAAGGATGTTATTCAGCATGGAGTCCTATTTTTCCACCCTTTGCCCAGCTTGTTCCTTCTCATTATTTTGGTCTCCCTTTAAATGCCTTCTTTTCAAATAGGCCTTTCCTAACCATGTAATCTGAAGTAGGTCCTCCTGATTACTATTTTTGGGTTTTATTTATTTATTTTTAGAGAGAGGGGAAGGGAAGGAAAAAAAGAAGGAGAGAAGCATTGATAAGTTGCCTCTCAAATACCCCCAACTGGGGTCCTGGCCTGCAGCTCACGCATGTGCCCTGACTGGGAATTGGACTGGCAATTGGACTGGCTGGTTCACAGACCAGCACTTAATTCACTGAGCCACTCCAGCCAGGGCAACAGGGCACATGTCAAAGGAACCAAGCTGATTTGCAAGCAACCAGGATGGTATCTGAGCCATTACACTCCAGGTTGAGATGACCTTCATCCAGGACACAGATGAAGGAATGCCGTAGCTTTTGTCTCATTAACTTTTCCCCTGAATTCCAAACCCCTTACCTACACTTTTCTTATAAAAAGTGTCCATTAGCCTTAGCTGGTGGCACAGTGGATAAGGTGCTGGCCTGCCAACCCAAAGTTCACTTGGTTTGATTCCCCAGCCAGGGCTCATAACCAGGTTGTAAGCCAGGTCTTGAGCCAGGTCTGTAGCTGGAGGCAGGTGAAAGGCAATCATACACTGATGTCTCTCTCTCCCTCTCTGCCTTTCTCCCTTCCCCTCTCTCTGTAAAAAAAAAAAAGATCCATTATATGGAGTTTAAGGTGGTCTATTAGGGTATACACCTGCCATTTTCTCAGGTCACAGACCATCTGAGTGACATGCCCATGAAGATTCAATCCCTGTCTCTGCTCATTGAGTCTGGTAGCTGACAAGCAACATAAATGCTAGCTTTTCTGGTTTCAATTTGAAGGGTAAAATAAAAGCTCTGTTCTGTTATTAGGGGGCACAATTAATAAAGAAGTTTACTGATTTACATAAGGATAAAATTATCTCATGGGCAGAAGACAGATTATTTATTGCAGGGCAAAAATGATTCTTCCAGTCTGAATCTCAGACAAATTGCAGATTTGGGCTTGGGGGATGATAAATGCTAATGCTATCATAGGAGGTGGGTTATTCCCTAGAGTAGGATAAGATAGCTAAATTTTATGTTATTACTACTTGCCAGGCATGGTTATTTAATTCCCACAAGCCTGTGAAGGGTTATTCTTCTATTTTACAGACTCAAGCATAGCATTTTTCTTTTTGCCTGAGGAAACAGCTACTGGTGGTGGAACTGGGAGGGCTAGTCCAGAACCTGCTGACCATGCTCAACCTGTTCTTGTACTCTGTTTGATCTTTATACACATTCCCAAGATTTTATTTCCAAAGGGAGGTCACCTATACCCATACATTGATGTGAAAATTATTATGTTCAAACATTTAAAGGAAAATTCTGTGCATTTTGGATCATATATTGGCCATGGACAGATCACTGACTAAGCAAGTGAACTAGAACTGATTTACTTTCAGGTGTGGCACAAACATGCCAGAAACCATGTGTGCCCAAAGATTTGTTTAACTCACCCATTAAAAAATTCCTAGAAAAATATAGGATGTGGACAAGAAACTCTAAAGATGTTCTATTTAATGTGAATTGTTTTGTTAAAACATGTGGTTTTGGCAGGGACTGTTCATAAATTAATAAATTTATTAACATAGGCTCAGTATAAACTCAGGTGAGTATCAAATGACCTTGTGGTGTACTGTTGCTATCTGGTTTGCTTTCCACATCATGCTACACTACAGTCTTCTCTGAGTTGCTCAATACAAAACCACCTTTCACTGTTGGGAGGAGTTTCCCATAAAGTTCCCCAATTCATTCCTGTTTTCTTTCATTCTGTGCCCACATTATCACTTGTAAATTAGCAGTTATATCAGAGCCAGGACAGTGGGAGGGGAAGGAGCCACAAGAATACATGGCTTCACTGTCCTGCACTTTTCCAACTAACATGTTCACTGCCACTGATGAGACCACAGGCTTTGGGGATTTGGGTATCAATCATTTTTGCTACAGACCTTGATTGAGTGCCTCCTACTTGCCAAGCATTGAACAGATAAACTGAGAACAAGGCTGATTGCCACTCTGCACCCTCCTTCCCCCTATAGAACTCCTGTTCCAGTGGTAGCAAATAGAAAATAAGCAGAATGTGTAGTTAAGCCAAGGGAGGTGGGGGACTGGGTAGGTGCAAGTGCTCTGTTGCCAAAGACAACAGAAGGTAAGATAAAGAGTGATCCATGGGGTGACTGGAGTTTGTGCAGCCAGGTAAGGAAGACTGTTCTGACTAGGTTTCCTTCAGACTGGAATCCTCCTGACAAGAAGGAGACAGATTGGGCTTTGACCTGCTGGTACATCTAATTAGGGAAGTGACCACTGGATAATCCCTGAAACTCTGAGTCTCAGTTTTTTCCTCTCCAAATGAAGAAGCAGAAAAGCATTAGAGAACTGTGAAGAACAATGAAACAATTTGTCAAATAACTGTATATATGAAATTACCATGTTTAGTCACTGATTTAAAATGTATGTTAATTACTTCACTAAACATAATTCTCATGACCTACGAATGGCTCTACAAAGGGCTATTGTTGTCTTTATTATTATCAAACGCCATTCCCCCAACCTCCCAGATCAGTCTGCTGTAATTCTTCTTTCCTAAAATGCCTTCCAGGAATGTTCTGAAGACAAGTTAAACTGAATGTAGAAAAAATAGCACAGTTGCTCACTTTCCCTCTGTACTCTTCCCATTCCAGTTTTCTCTCCTTGTTAGGTAATGCTATAATTTTCTAACAACCCAATCAAGGTTTTTGTTGTCATTGAATCTTTGTTCTCCTTTATTCTTAATGCCCTTATTGATGCTCAAAGTACCCTTGGATGCTGTGTATACAATGGCAGAATGAAACTGCATTCAGTTCTTGACACAACCACTTCTTGCCTGGGTGATATTAAATTATTTATCTCACTGTGTTTCTCCTATAAAGTGGTAATCATAATGGTACCTACCTGCCATAGGATTGTTGGGGTAAAGAGGAAATGGTTTGGTACCTGTAAAGTACTTCAAAGGCAAGTACTCCATAAATGTCACTTACGTTTTAGCCCATTTTCTGACTCTACCCCTTCTTTCTCATCTATCTTATCTAGTCCTTTGCTATCTCACTTAAGCTATTGCCACTCTTAAACACACTCCGGGTATATATCTCCAATTCATACAGCCATATACAAAATTGTCTTAATTGCCTGTTCATTCATTCCACAAATAGTTATAAAGTACTTACTAGGTATGCATCATTATATAGCTGCTATGACAGATTCCTAAAAGAGAAAACAGTGTGCCATTGCTAAGGTTAGAATTCATTCAGCTAAGAAAAGTATCCATATACATATAAAATGCTGAACAAGAGGAGTCACAAGTCATTTGTTGTGAGTTTCCCACCTAGCACACAGGCTTGTAATCCTTTCCAGTTTAATAATTTAAATGAATGTTTTCAGGCTTATGCAATAGTTATTCAATTTTTTCTTTGATCCTTATAGAAATCTTTATACTAATCTTATTAGATTGAAGTGCATTTGAGAAGAAGAGGCAAACCTGCAGCAGAGTTGTTAGTGAATAGACTCTGGGGGATGGGTAGAAGAATTTCTGTTCTGCTAACTTGCTAACCAAGATGTTGGGAAAGTTGCTCAGCTTCTCTGAGCCTTATTTCCTCTTTATAAACTGGGGCTAAAAATAACACTTTCTTTTTGTTAATATAAAGATTAACTGATGTAATCCATATAAATCCTTATTGCAAAGCCTGACATTTGTAAGTGCTCAATAATCATAAGCTGTAATCATATTTGCTTTTTATAAAGCTTGTAGTAAATGGAAAATCAGTGTAATCCACAGGGTGTCTAGTATAGTGTTCTTTAAATAATGGACAATGAATTATCTTTGAGGTTATATAATTTACAGGTAATGAAATTCCTCTGCCTTTACCCTTAAAATGCATGATATTTTAATATTCACTAAAACAAGGCATGAAAACTTATAAGAATATTTGATGTTAAAACCAGTAGCTCAAATTCTAGTAATTATCTTATTTCAGAACATTCTTCTATTCATATTGTTTAATTTAGTAGCACATCATGCTTTTAGTACCAGACTCTAGGTGAAGTAAACAAACATCATATTCTATAAAATGTAAAAGAAGGGTACAAATTTTTGCCTATAATATGCCCTTTCTTTAGAAATGGAGCAACATGATATAGAAATTCTCAAGTGCTATTTCTTTTTAGAAATCAGATGTAGAGCCTTTCACAAAGTGGTGAAATATCAACTCTTAAATAACTTCAAATGTGAATCTATAGTTAAAATGAGAAATTTGAACCATCTAAACATATGTTTTTGATAGGTTCTACTATTTCCCTTTATTTTTTATTCTTTTATTCCTCAATTGTTTCCATGTATATGTGTGTGTGTGTGTGTGTGTGTGTGTGTGTGTGTTCTGCTTACTCTACATATTTGGCATTGAGATTTAGTGAATATTATATAATTTATAATGATAAATCACTATAAGCTGCTGCTTTGGGATAAATATAGGGACCCAAGGAACCATAGAGATGATTCCTTCTCTCTTCCTGCTTCAAGGGAGGCTAATATATAATGACTCACCTTTTCCATTGTTGAAAATTAAATTTGCCTCTGAAAAGCAATTTTAGTTTTATAAAGCCATAGTTTATAGAATGTCAGAAATTATTCCCAGGGGCCATTTGAAAATGAATCATCAAAGAACTGATACCTACGTCAGAAAGGGTGATCATTCATGGGTCTCAGGTAGTCAGGCCAGCAGGCTCATGATTTTGCCTTATGAGAAGCAAGGGGCAGGAGGAGATGGCTGAGGAGCCCGTGTCCTTGTACAGGCAAGTTTAAGGGTGGAATTTCCCCCTCCGGAGACTCAATGTACACAATGACCCAGTGTCACAGGGATGGCCTGAACATTTCCACACTGGATTAAATACCAGAAACCAAGTTTATTGGACCGAAAACCTAGAGAGTCCTATGTAAATGCCAAACCCAAACTACCAGGGTTGTAATCTCAGGAACATTTCCCCAACCAACCTGAAGAGTTGGAGAGAAGAGAAGGGGGAAAATTAAGGGGGTTGGGTATAAGCTGAGTCAGGCTGCTCACTGACTGCATGTTATAAAACTTGGCTAAGAAATCTATGCCCTGTGAAATTATTGCTTTCTTCACTTTTACCTTTACTTCCCCTTAGTTTTCTAAGGAAAAACCTTTTTATTTAGTGAATAATAAAAGAATAATAAAAGACCCAGGAAGTCTTTGTGACCGTGACCTCATTCTCCTAAGAGTCATTTCTGTTGAAACAACTAACTAAATCATACACAGAGAAAAATAATGTGGTGACCACATTACACCAATATTCTCATACCAATGAGAATACCAATGTTCTCACCAGCGCTGGAGGGGCTAAGCAAGGTGTTTAGGGAGAGGGAAGAGGAAACTATAAGACATTAGAGTTAGTTAAAAGCACTAAGGGTGTTCACTTGTATAAACATTAACTTGAAGGGAATAATCTGTAAAATGTGACATTCAAAGCCAAACCAGCAGCTCAGGCAAAAATGATACTTTTTTCTTAGCTTTGTGAGCTAAAAAAATCCTGAAGGTCATTCATCTTCAAACATTTTTAAAAGTGCAATCATTTCTCAGAAGCACTCAGCCTGAAGTGTAATTTTATAGTTGTCTTTAGATATAAACCTCAAGGCATTACACCTGTGTGTTTACCGAACTTTTTATAGACGTATATTTACTGGGCAACCATTGATACTGTCTTCCATGAGTACACGCTGTTCTGTGCCTGAGAAGGATTTGCTGTCTCGTGTGGTTACTTAAATGTCAAAGCTGCTGCTGCTGGGACACCTCCTACCTCAGTGGGGCCGTGTGCAAACCCACTAGCCTCCATAAAGGAGCAAAGGTCTAGGAGAATAGAGTTATGACACTCAAATGCCCTTTTATGCAGGAACCCTGCTAGAACTCTGCCTGCCTTGATGCTTAGCTCACTCATAGCTTTAAACATATAATCACACAACTGTTGGGAGATGCAAAGTCACAGTATAATTAGTGATGTTTTTTTCAAAGGAATTAGCATGTAGTTACTATGACCAACATGTTCTATTTTGTGGAAACTATGCAATTAACTTGTCCTAGGTTAATAACTTAAATGTAGCATAACTCATAAGACAGCTTCTTGGAAGGAGGGGCTGGCTGGGAATGCATTTATTGAGATCACTTTGAATTTATTAGCTTCTATACTCAATGTAGAGATAGGTGTGTCCTGCTTTAGGGAAGTTATTCTCATGCCCACGTTTACTAAATAGATATTTTATGAAGTTTAAACATACCTGCATATGGAAGAGAAGGTGTGGCAGAAAGAGGAAAAAGTAGTGAAAATGATACTATATCATTACATATTAATTTGGAGTTGAAATAGGATGACAATAAAATATATATGAATCTATACTGATGTGTGATATTCCCAGAAATTCAGTTTATAGGAAATGTATCAGGATTACATCTATTGCAATTAAGAAAACATGCCCAGGAACTTTATTATTTCCAAAAGGTTAAAAGACTTTCTTTAAATATTTATGAATTATTTTTTAATCCTCATCCAATGATACATTTATTAATATTTTAAAGAAGGGGGAAAAGAGAGGAGAGTGAGGGAGACTGAGAGACAGAGAAACATCGACAGGAGAGAGAAACATCGATCAGTTGCCTCCTCTAGGCATCCTGACTGGGAACCAAATTAGCACCCTAAGTTTTTGCCCTGACCAGGAATTGAACCCGTGACCTTATGGTGCATGGAATAATGCTCCAACCAACCAAGTCATACCAGCCAGGGCAAAGACTCTTTAACTCCTCTGTCTTCTGTTCATTGAGATTTATTGATAATAATTAACCTAAATTTGGTTGAAAAGAGGAAACAATCAGCAAATTTGTTGTTTCAATGGAGGGTTTGAGAGGGTTCTGAAGGCATTTACGAGTCATTTTTGGACCCCTTTTAGAATTCAGTTTTGGTGTTTTTGAAGAAAATTCCTACTGTCTTCCAGATTAGATAGGAATTGTTAGAACTGGAAAGCTCACTTCCTAGTGCCCAGTCCTGATATGGATCTGGCACAACTGGGTATGAAGTTCCACACAAGGGCACTTCATTAGCATGTTAATGTCAAGCAGGAAGTTCCTCTCTGTCATGTGATAAAAGACTCTGGTTGAGGTACGGTTAAAGGTTAAGGTCAATGACAGGAAGTAAAAATTTTCTTTCCCTGTACATTTTGCTTGATTGGAAATCATAAGCTTGATACCTCTGCTGTCAGCAACCTCTCTGAGAAATGATCCATTCACTTTTGGAGGCAGGTGTCACATATTCTTATTTAGCAGCTGCTCCTCCTTCTTAACTTGGCTGTTGTTGCCTATCCTCTCTGGACCTTACATGAGTACCAGTGAAAACAGACAGGAAGAGACATGTGATTGCTGTCTCTCTACAAGTAAGACAGGCATTGGTGAAGCAGTGTCCCTAGGCAGCTGTGTAAAGACTTCAAACCACATATTTTACTGTTGAGTAAACCTTCTGTATCTACATTGGAGTATTTCAATTTTCCCCTGTATAACAGAGTACATTCAATAGAGTATGCTGTCATTTCATGATTTTTCACTGAAGATACCATGTTCAGTCTAACAAGAAAAGGGCCAATAGGACTGATAGCATTTTCTTGACTATTTTCATATTTTAAAAGTAAAGCATAAGAGTTCCATCAAGATAGCAGCATAGGTAGACATGGCTTGCCTCTTCGCACAACCACATCAAAATTACAACTAAACTACAGAACAACCATTATTCAGAAGCTCTAGAAACAAAGCTGAATGGAAGTCCTACAAGTACAGAATTAAAGAAGAAATCCTATTGAGACTTGTAGGAGGGACGGAGATGCAGAGTTTATATGGCAGATAAAAATTTGGGAGGTGTATTTGGGAGTGAGTGGTCCCAGCCCCACACCAGGCCAACATAGCCCTGAGGTCCAGTGCCAGGAAGGTAAGTACCAGTAACTTTTGGCTATAAAATCTGGAGAGTATTGAGGCTGTGGAAAACAAAGTGCCCGAGTCCCAGGCAGTTCCTCTTAAATGGCCTGAACACAGACTTATTCGGTCTCACGCCCTATGAGCTCCTGAATGGGAGCAGCAGATTGAAAGGAATCAGAGGTGTATTGGGAGGAACTGAAGTGTCTGGCATTAGGGCAAAAGTTGGGGCCGCTTTCTCCCAGAGAGAAGTGTTGGCAGAGGCCACTGTTCCTTCATTGAACCATTCCCTGAATAGACAGGCAATTGGGCACCATATCTGAGACTCCATCAGCCTGGTTCACACTGTTTTCTCCCCACCCTGCTGATTCCCCGAGGCTCTACTCCACCCAATTCTCAGGCAGGCAAAGCATTTTCCAGTGATTTTTTCATATGAATGGCTTGTCTTGGCTCATGCTTCTTATTTTCCTAAGTTCTCTCAAATAAGCAGCATCTGGTCTCAGAGTACCCTGTGTCTATTGCTAAGTGGCCCCAGGCATGGCACTAGCATCAGTTGGCCTTGATTCACTCCTTAGATCCCCACGGGCACCTCCAAACCCAGCACAAGTAGCACTCAGGGCAAAATCATTTTGTAGCTGATGCTTTGTGTGGCCCCAGAAAGAACACAGGTGGTGTCTGACTTAGGTCTGCACTTCTGGTGAGTCCCCAGAGCTTGCATACCCAGTGGATAGCTACAGGTAACATCAGAGCACCACCACCCAGCCACCTCCACAAATGACATACTCAAGGGGAAACTGATTGGGCATCTGAGTCCTGCTAAAGTAAGTTCTGCTCTGTGGAATCGTCACCTGCACAGCTGATCCTCCATGGTGTTTGGAGGTTAGTGGTCAGTGTTCACAGACAGTCATTGTAGCTGACTGGCCTCGGTAAATCCCTCCCATTGACCTGCCAACAACAATCAAGGCTCAACTATCAGAGGAAGATGAAACAGCCCACATAGTGGGCATACCTTGAGTACACAGCTTGGGTGATAGTGGAGGCTGTGCCACTGGACCTTATAGGACACTTACTACATTATGACACTCTTCAAAGCCATGGAATCATAGCAGCTCTACCTAATACACAGAAACCCCACAGGAAGGCTACCAAAATGAGGAGACAAAGAAAGATGACCCAAATGAAAGACCAGAGTAAAACTCCAGAAAAAAAAAAAAAACTAAATAAAATGGAGACAAGCAATATGCTAGATGCAATATTCAAAACACTGGTTATAAGGATGCTCAGTGAACTTAGGGAGAGCTTCCACAACATAAAAAAGGTCATGGAAACCATAAAAACAAACAAACAAACAAACAAAAAAACAGTCAGAAATGAAGAACAATGTATAGGGAATCAACAGTAGAGTAGATAAAGCTGAGAACCAAATCAGTAATTTAGAATATAAGGAAGAAAAAAACACCCAATTGGAATAGCAAGAAGAAAAAAGAATCTAAAAAAATGAAGATAGCAGAAGTAGCCTCTGGGCCAACTTTAAGTGTACCAATATTTTCATCATGGCAGTGCCAGAAGGAGAGCAAAAAATTGAAAACCTTTTGAAAAAATGACAGAAGACTTCCTTAACTTGGTGAAAGAAATGCACTTGCAAGTCTAGGAAGCACAGAGAGTCCCAGACAAGATGAACCCAAAGAGGCCCACACCAAGGCACATAATTAAAATGCTAAAGATTAAAGACAAAGAAAGAATCTTTTTTTTTTTTTTTTAAAGATTTTACTTTATTATTTCTTAGAGGGAGGGGAAGGGAGAGAGGCAAAGAGAGAGAGAGACACCAATGTATGGCTGCCTTTCACCTTACTCCAGCTACAGACCTGGCTGGAGACCTGGCTTGCAACCTCATTATGTGTCCTGGCTGGGGAATCAAACCAGCAACCTTTGGGTTGGCAGGCCAGCACCTTATCCACTGTGCCACCAGCCAGGGCCTAAGAATGTTAGAAGTAGCAAGACAAAAGCAGTTAGTTACCTACAAGGGAGCTCCTGTAAGACTGATTTTGCAAAATAAATTTTTTCAGGTTTGAGGGATTGGCCAGAAATATTCCAAGTGATGAAAAGCAAGGACCTACAACCAAGATTACCCAGGAAAGCTACCACTTAGAATCAAAGGACAGATAAAGAGCTTTCCAGACAAGAAAAAGCTAAAGGAGTACATGACTATCAAACCAGTATTTTATGAAATGTTGAAAGATCTTTTTCAAGAAAATCAAAAATATGAACAATAAAATGGCAATAAATGCCTATATCTACCAATAATTGAATCTAAATAAAATAAATGAATAAGTAGAACAGAAATAGAATAATAGATATGGAGACTGTTTTGACGGTTGCCAGTTGGGAGGGGTTTCATGGGTATGGGCAAAAAAAATGTGAAGGAATTAAGAAGTACAAATTGGTTGTTACAGAATAGTCATGGGGAAGTAAAGTATAGTGTAGGACATACATTAGTCAAAGAATACATATTCATGACCCATGCACATGGAGAATGGTGTGGGGATGACTTGAGTGACTAGGGAGGTCTAGGTGGAAGGGACAAATAAAAACCTTCATTGAGAGAGCATCATTCATGCCTGGCTCCAGGATTAAACCCAAAATCTAGGTATGTGGCCTGAGTGGGAATTGAACCCAAAATCTTTTGGTTATGGAATGGCACTCCAATCAATACAGCCACATCAGCCAAGGCTTTATTTATTGATTTTTAGAGAGAGCGAGAGAGGGAGAGAGGGAGAGAGAGAGGAACATTCATTTGTTTTTCCACTTACTAATGCATTCTTTGGTTGATTCTTGTTTGTGCCCTGAATGATGATTGAACCCTTAGCCTTGACATATCAAAATGACACTCTCACCAACAGAGCTGGCTGGCCAGGGCTCTATTTGCTATCTTCTTTAAATTCAAAATTGGAAAAGAGAATTCATCTTCAAGTGTCTTTAAAAGTTTCTGTCATCAGCATAAAGAAAACACTTATTTCTTTTGTTCAAAGTTTTGTTAAAATTTAATGTTCTTGGAATTTCCTTTACTCATTTATATCTTTTCTTTATTGCAAAAGAGTCTTTTTGAATAATAAAGAGGGAAATTCATACTCTAACTCACATATATTTTCCTATTTCTCTAGATGTTATTTAGTAAAGAAAGATGTAGGGAACTTTACTGGTCAGAGAATACGAAAGGAAGTGAATTTCCCTTTATAGTAGAAGCTGAAAGGATGACTGGCTACAGGGGTGCTGCTGGCGGCTTTCTGCTCACCAAGCATGTAGTAGAGTTTTGAGGAACCCAGGAATGGGGTTGGACACACCTCTTCCTCCTACTTCCTGTAGACTGTTGGGAAATTACATAGCAGCCCTGACCCTCCCTTTTCTCACATGCGAAAGTAGGATAGTACTTAACTCGAAGGTAGTTATGAGAATTAAACTAAATGATATAGTAAGTCAGAAACACTTAGTAGATACGATCGCCACTTTTTATAAAAAGTGTACATTATCAATATCAAGCTTCTAAATTCTTCCCTAAGAAAAACTATTCTCTGCTTAAGTTATTTGTATTTATGAGTTTATCCTATTAGAAAAGAAGTTGGGTGTTATTGATATGGAAAAGACTTTCTGATGCAGTTTGGTTAGCTAATCAGAAAATTTAAAGCTTAGAAGAATATTTATAGAGTTTATGAGTCAATGCCTTCAAGGCCAGCAGATTGAATAAACAAAAAATAAAACCAAAAGTTTCCCTTAAGCCTTTTTACCTTCTTCAACCCAGAAAATTGCTGCACTAACTCCTATTGACTGTCTCAGGCATAAAAAATCAAGTAGTAGAAAACATCATAAAAACATACCATCCTTTTATGGCACATGTATATAATTTAAAAAATTATATAATTTTTACTTATATAATACTTGCTTCTACTTATCCCCCCTTTGATTGGAATTACATCTTAATCACTTTTATATAGCTGGTATTTAGTAGGTTATCAATATCAATATTCTTGCTGAATAAAATAAATGTGTAAGTAAATGAGTACAGAAATGAGTATTATCCTGCAAGGCCACCTTGGATATGTTTCCTATTAACAGAAATCAAACTACTTGCTTCCATGACTTGCAACTAATGAATACAGCTTTCTCCTGTTTCCATTGATGCCAAGAAGAACAGTTTTTTATTTATTGAAACCAGTGTAACTCCTTCTCTCATTGCCTAATGAGCTACCAACCTGCTGAGTAGTGTAAGTGAGACAGGCCAGTAAGCCAGGACAAGAAGAATAAAAAAACTGAAACAGACAGTTAAATAGCTGAGCCATCTAACAAACCACAAAATTCTGTCTTCTATAACCAAGGACCCTTAAGAATAGTTTACACCTCTCCTCAACCAGAGGATAAATAGCTTAAATCACCCTCCTCAGGGAGATAAATTGCAGAAATCCAATTAGTGCCATTTGCCATCCACACCCAAGAAGGGGATGAAGTTAAGTGAATAAATCTCATTTTATTGGATTTATTATTATTTTTTAAATTTAATTTTATTGCTATTGTATTACATCCATCCCCTTTTTGCTTCCCTCTCTCCTCTTGCCCACCCACCCCCTCCCCCACAAAGTCAATCCACATGTTGCCCATGTCCATGGTTCTTCCATACTAGGTTCTTGTCTAAACTGCTCTCCTTCTTTGCCTCTACCTCCCCCCTCCCCTCTTCCTCCTGCCCACTGAAGGCCTATTCATTGTATTTATATATCTGGTTCTGTTTCGCTTGTTGTTTGTTTTGTTCATTATGGTCCTGTAATGGGTGCGATCATATGATATTTGTCCTTCACTGACTGGCTTATTTCACTAAGCATAATACTTTCTAGTTCCATCCATGTTGTTGCAACAGTTAGGAGTTCCTTCTTTCTTTCTGCTGTGTAGTATTCCATTGTGTAAATGTACCAAAAAATCTCATTTTAGTACATCAGTATAAAGCTGATAATATTCTATTGAGATCCTCCCCGCAAGACCTCCCCTAAACCCCCATCCTTTAAAAGCCTTCAAACCAAAGGTCCTCTGGAGAGCATCCCAAACCTTTCTCTTCCCCCTCTTTCCTGATGAGCATATAAACTCTAAGGGAACCCATGAGACTTGCAAGCATGGAGCAATGGACAGTGGAAGTTCATCCTGGGCTAACCCCCCCAAATTATTCCCAAGGCCCTTTTCTCTAACTTCTCAGTGAGCCCAAGCAGCCCTGCCTAGCCCCATTTTCCCAGCTAGTCTTTCTCCTATTGCTTCTTCTATCCTAGGCCCTTTTTGTTTCACTGTTCCCAGCTTTAATAAACTTCCTCTCAAAATCACTTGGATTTGTGTTGAGAAATCTTTCCTGCATGAAGTCAAGAATCCATGTACTACTGCTGGCCCTAAGCAGACCTGCTCAGGTTGGGTCTCCTTTCTGGTAACACTAGTAATTATAAAACATCGCACTCTCAACATAGTGGTGGTTTTTAGCTGAGTTTTGAAGAGTATGAGGTTTTGAGGATTCTCAGAGGACAACATGGCCAAAATATAACTCAAGGAAGTGAAGAAAAGGGGATGTCACCCACCTCCTTTGAGAGAGTAGTTCTGCTTTGATTTGTTTTATATAACATGTAAGATTCTGCTTGAGATGTAAGACAGGCTACTTAAAAAGTTTGAAGTCTGATACAAAGTATTAAATAGAAAGATTTATTGTCTGAAGTCAAGGAAAGAAGACAGATTGGAGCTCTCCTGACATCCAGGCTACCTTGTGGGTCATCAAAAGAAATTATATTAAAAGGTAGTGTTGAGAGATAAATCTGGTATTTCTGGAAGCCTCCTGAACAAAGAGCATATAGATAGCTTTTTACAAAGATTTGTTTGTAAAGCTGCTTCAAGCAGGGAGCCAATTTGCTTATTCTCCTGGATAATAAAGGTACTTTCCTTCCCTGGAGATAATCCAGGGTAATAAAGATAATATCTCCCTCTGAGTCAAACAGCTGATTTGTTTTCTGGTCAGGATGATAAAGATAATGTCTTTCTTTAGGGGTGGATGAACAGTTTTACTAGTAGCTCCTTTAATAGACTGGTGTTTTCCAAAGATAAGGTTCCTTCCTTTCTGTGATCCTGTGTGTGTGGTGTCTCACTGGGCCTACTTGTGCTTTGCTGCCAGGGAACTTGAGGGGCAAGAGGAGCCAACGTGACCATGAAGCTAAGGCTGTTTGCAGTGCCACGTGGAATAAACAGCACAGATCCCTTTGGGCTCCTTGTCTCCTCACTGGCTGAGTCTATGGAAGTTTGGCAAACTGACCCAGCAGCTGTCATGGTGGTTGCCATTCAGGGCCTGTTTGGCTGCCGGACAGGTAGGGAAGGTCCTTTACCTCTTTTTAGCATCTTAACCAAGAGTGCCTAGCCTGAAGGATTAATTCCCACTCTTACCTATGTTTTTTTCTTTATAGGACAGCCCTTAGTCATGTGCTTAGAGTGTTCATAATAACATTTGTATATTCATCATGACATTTGGGTGAATGGGTACCCTATGTACAGCTATGTCTAAAACAAAACTGTTACTAAGATTTTCTTGTATCTTAAGGAGTATTTTCTTTTAATGTCTATCTATCAAAGTAAATACTTTGGATATGAAGTCTTGGTCAATTAAGAACAACTCTCTTGAAGTTTGACTGCACCAATGAATTGCAGGGAGAGCTCAATGAAAGAGCAGGTTACAGTCCCCTCCCCAGGGAATCACACTCAGTGGGCCGTGAGAGCCAGGTTTTTGCTGATACTAAGACCCCCGGTGGTTTTGACTTTTCTGGTAATGGTCACACTTGAAGAAACCAGATCTTAAAAGATACAATAGTGTTTTTTAAAGTTAAAAAAAAAAAAAAAAAAGTGAATGAAATCCACAATGTCTTTCTGACCCTGAGGTTTGATTGGTGAAACAGATAAGGAGGAGGACAGAGTCCACATTTTGATACACTGACTCAGCACTTCAGCCCCATTTCAGTTCTAACACACTGGAACCACTTCAGAGGTTCCTTCTGGCAGACCTCACCATTATTTTTCCACAAATAATAGCAGGTATTTCTGATACTGGTTGAGAGCTTATTTACCCCAGGGTGAAGTGATTCTTCAGTATAATGTCATGGACAGTAAATTTTTAAAAAATTTAAATCAATTTTTATTTTTCAATTATAGTTGACATACCATATTATATTAGTTTCAGGTGTACACCCCAGTGATTAGGCGCCCTATAAGTGATCATCCCAATAAACCTAGTACCCATCTGACATCATGCATAGTTATTAGAATATTATTGACTATATTTCCTGTGTTGTACTTTACATTCCTGTGACTATTCTGTAACAACCAATTTATACTTCTTAATTTCATCTTTTTTACTCACCCTACAACTCCCCCTTCCATCTGGCAACCCTCGAAATGTTCTCTGTATCTATGAGTCTGTTTCTGATTATTCTTCATTTATTTATTTATTTTTTTAATAGTTTATTCTTTTTAAAAAAGGTTTTATATATTTACTTTTAGAGAGAGGGGAGTGGAGGGAAAAAGAGAGGTAGAGAAACATCAGTGTGAGAAAGAAACATCGATTGTTTTTGCCTCTTGTAGATGCCCAGCTGGGGACCAAACCAGCAACCCAGGCATGTGCCCTGATTAGAAATCTAACCGGCGACCTGTTGCTTTGCGGGACAGTGCCCAACCAATTGAGCCACACTGCTCAGGGCAGATTCAATTCTTGAATCCTTCTCCTTCTCTTTTTTGAATATAATCTTCTAATACATCTTCATTTCACATTCAGAGCTCTCAGTGGGGAAGGAAAATAGCTAGGAAACTAATTGCTCTATTAGGCCTTCAAAATTGAAACAATTGTAATACAACAACAATAAACAAAATTAATTATCAAAAAATGAACAAACAAATAAAAATGCTGTTAGTTATAAAAAGATTATGAAAGTTAACCACACAGAATAGAATACCCCCTTAACCTCATCCCTAAGTAACGACATAAGGCACAATGTGTTGGAACAAGTTCAAGGAGAATATGGTAAAGAATCCAATTTTCTTTACCAAAGGAAATAAATCTAAAATTGTCTTTTTTTCTTTTTAAATATAAGGCATAGGGAAGAAAATGTGCATGAACCTGAGGCAACCTTCTATTTGTATGACTAAACAACAACAACAACAACGAAAACTCCATAGTGTTTGTTCTTTCAAATCATTATTACTGTTCTTTCTACTTATGTCTGTATCAAGGTGTCCAGATCATAAACCAATAAACATCTTAGTTGTCTATTCAAGACTGTTAGATTTTTGCAATTCCCTTTACAGGAATAAGCTTAAAATTCTTGATTATTTAGACTAGAATGAACTGTGATCATTTGTGTGACTAGAATGAGCCATACCTGGGGGTGGTAAGGCAGCACTTTCAGCTCCAGATTATTTTTGGCTCTTTGTTCCCAAGAACAATTTTTTTTTTCTACTTACCTCTCACAACCCCACAAGGATCTGTATCACAACCTGTTTAGGATTGATAATGGAAATTTAGGATTTTTATTTTTCAGAATAAAAGCAGGTCCTAGGGCCCATAAGTGTTGTTAAGGAAAACAATTGAAAAAGAGTTGAACTTTATTTTAGGAACATTTTCATCTCCCCCAAAAAGAAATCCATATGCATTAATAGTCATTCCCCACTGCCCCTCCCCCAGTCCCTGAAAACCACTTGTCTACTGTTTGTAGACAAATAGACAAATAGACAAAATAGATTTGCCTATTACCAACTATATATTTGAAATCTCTTTTAGCTTATTACCTTACTAACCTGTTCAAAAATTTCCCTTTGCCCTAAATAGGCTTTTAAATTTAATTTAAATGGCTGTCTGCCTACTATAAGGAATTTAGGAAGGTTCAGTGAAGAGCTATGCATTTAATTCCATAAATCCTTCTAGTGAAAAATACGTTGAGCTTCATGTTTAGTTTTTCCTCTTTAATTATGATTTCCCTTTAATATAAATCCAATTCAAGGATACAGATTAGTAAAGAAAGGAAAAGGAAAAATGAGAAATATGTAGACGAGAGGGAAAAGGAGAAGGAGAAAGAAAATATGACAGTAGCATCAAGGAAAGAAAGTTTTATTTCAGGAACTAAAGAAGAAATTTCCACTGATTGATTCTAAAACAACCAACCAAACAAAAACCATGCTTCCTTCAAAGGAAATAAAAAAACAGAAGCAGAACATACATGATGACATAATGACAGGGCATATTTCCATTTTTTTTCTTTTTTAAGATTTTGTTTATTTTTAAAGAGAGGAGAGGGAGGGAGAAAGAGGGAGAGAAGCATCAATGTGTGGTTGTCTCTTGTATGCCCCCATAGGGGCCCTGGCCTGCAACCCAGGCATGTGCCCTGTCCGAGAATCGAACTAGGGATTCTTTGGTTCACAGGCCAGCACTCAATCCATTGATCCATACCAGCCAAGGCAACAGGGCATGTTTCAAAGGAACCCTCCATTTTCATGATTATCTTGAATTCCTTTCAATCAAGTACCTGATTTGGGGTGTGGATTTAAAATGCTTTATTAGCCCATGAGTAAAGAAAATATAAGTTTATCATTTTGGGGAAAATAAGAACCTTTTACTCTTTATAAAGTTTAAGAGATCAGAAACATTTTTTAAAATATGAGAACAAAAAGAGAACTTAATTAAAAGTGATGAGTTTTTATTGCATAAAGATAATTTGAGATTCACTAGGAACAGACTACGTAACACCAAGTGTACTAGAACAGTTTGTGACTAAGTCTACTGTCTATCTTTTCAAGCTTAAGAAACTTTGTTTTATATTATTTCTTCAGGAAAGATTAACTGAAATTCTATGTATTAAATTTTAAATAAAAATAACTTTCCTTTCACAATTTGTGGAAATGTTGCTTCTAACAATTTCGGTATTGCAAAACAGCATATTAAATGTTGAAACAAACAAACAAAGCACAAATAACTTATTTTCCATACTCCTACCTTGACTACTAAAAAAGGTTTTAATTAAAAGCCATAGCTTCAGTGTAAATAATGCCTATTCCCAAATTTAGGTGTGAATGGATAACAAAAGAAAGGTAGGAGAAGCAAAGAGAAGATTTATAAGAGAATGATAAAAAAGAAAAAAAAAAAAAAGGCATTTATGGTGGATTAAAGATGATGGCCCATTCTTTGACATTCCTTTTGTAGAAAGATGGGATCCTTTGAATATGGGTTGGTCTTAGTGATTTTCTTGACTAATAAAGTTCAGTGCCAGTGATGCTGTGACTTCTAAGAGTAAGTTCAGAATTCTTGTAGCTTCTTGCTTGATCTCTCGGAATGTTTGCTCTCCACACTCTTTGGACCCCTCACTATCTTAGGATACTGCCTTTGGATTTTAGTGGCCATGCAGTGAGAAGGCCCAGCCTCACGGTGAAACAGGGTGAAGGTGTTTGGGTCACAGTCCCCACTGACCTCACAGCTGACAGCCAGTCCAGCTTCAAATAATTAATGTCGTACCAATATCTGTCTGCAATTGTCTTCTCCCTGTCTTCTCCAGGGAGAAGTGCCCAATTGAGCCCTTCCTGAACTATGACACCTTATATTGTAAGCAAATAAAGTGATTGTTTTCCTGAAAAATTTTGGGATAATTTTTATGATATAGGAGTTAACTGAACGGTTCTGCTTTTGTCAGATTGCTCTAGCAATTTCTGTCATATCAGGTTTTCTATGACGTGACAAGGTTGTTGGATTTGCTAGAACCCAATCTGAAAACTTGCAACAAGCAAGTCATATAATTATCAGGTAGTACTATAACACCAAGCTGAACTTTTAATGATTTTGTTGCTCAGTGAAGAATCTCCTTAAGCCTCTATCTCTATGTCTTCATTATGTCTAACTGTAAAAAAAAAATTACACAATAATGTCCTTTATCCCCACTCCATATTGATCTGAAAGATGTAGGATGAAGGAGTCAGTATTCTACCAGCTTGAACTTTGCTCCAGACCTGTGCTTTCTCCCTTCCTGGGAAGGACTGCCCTGGATTATAACACTCCCTAGGCCTGCCAGGATGTCAGCAGCCCCTGCTCATATTTGGTTCTTGGGCAGACTGTCCTGAGCATGACATGCTGGCATCATAACCTGTGTGTGACTAAATGCCGATCTGCTTAAAGTATTTTCTGACTTTGCCCAGGCTGCCTGCGCTACTGCCGCCTCTTCCTCCCCTACCTCCTTCTTGCCTAATCAGTGCTGGGGGATTTCTTTAACTACGCTTAGCCCAGGAACACATAGATGTTAGTCTATGTGCCACCTTAGTCAACCCCTGTCCTATCTGGAATACTCTATATCGAGTTTGATAAATATTTCAGTCCTTATTTCCACATAGTTCTGCACTGGTCTAAAAGAGGAGACAGAATTCACTACCAACTTGTTTGAAATACTCAGTTGTATAAAAGCCTCTCTCTCTCTCTTTCTCTCTCTCTCTCTCTGGTTTCATTATTAAGTCATCGAGTTTTCCCAGGCCTCTCTAAATATACACATATCACTTCTCCATGATTTGTGGTCAGTATTAAATGACGGGCGTTTGGGTTCCTAGTGATAATGATGGGTGGTAGTTGAATGTCATCTTTTTCTTATTTTATTAAAGTATAATTGACATATAATATTTTGCCTGGGACTCTAGCAGTTGTCTTCCACAGTCTCAATACCCTCTGGCTTTTATAGCTAGAAGTTATGGGGCCCTATCTGCCTGGCACTGGAACCCTGGCCTGGGGTTGGGGGCAGGTGTGGGCCTGGATCCCTCACTCCTGAGTTATCCCTCCCAAATTTTTATCCACCACATGTGGGTGTGGGACCAACCCATTCTGCATCTTTGCCCCTCCTACCAGTCTTGATGTAGTTTCTTCTTTAATGTTGTAGGATTTATATGCAGCTCAATTTCTGATGGTTCTGAATAATGGTTGTTATGAAGTTTAGTTGTAATTTTGATGTGATTGTGTGAGGAGGTGAGCCACGTTTACCTACACTACCACTTTGAATGGCAGCAGCTGCCAATGTTGATACTTGTACTTCTGACCTCTACTGGCTACTAATCAGAAACTCTCACAACCCTCTCCTTGGGTTTGGTTAATTTGCAAGAATGGCTCACAGAGCTCAGGAAAACCTACTTACTCACTTGAATATTGATTTATTACAAAGGTGATTAAGGATACAAATCAACAGCCAGATGAGTTTTTTCATGTTGAACTTGAGGCACAGCAAGGTGGCACATGGAACCATTTTTGTTCCTCAATATGGAAGCTCTCCAAAAAAGATGAGCTCACCCTTTTGGGTTTTGTGGAGGCTTCATTAGGTAGTCAGGACTGATTAAATGAGTTATTGGCTATAGGCAATTTAGCCAGACTCCAGAAGCACCTGTTTATGAGAGGTCAGGGGTAGAGGTCAGGGAGAGTGGGACAATGGGGGGCTGGAGGGTGGGACTAAAATTTTCAATCTTCTTACTGTATAGTTAGGTCTCTTGATGACTAGTCCTCATGTTAGGTGCTTTCTGAAAGTCACTTCATTAACATAAAAGGCATCTTTATTACTAGCAATATTTAAGAAATTATAAGTGGAGAGGCATATGAAAGAATGCTCAACATCACTAGTCATCAGAGAGATGCAAATTAAAACCACAATAAGATACCACCTCACACCTGTCAGAATGGCAATCATCAGCAAATCAACAAACAACAAGTGTTGGCGAGGATGCGGGGCAAAGGGAACCCTCGTACACTGTTGGTGGGAATGTAGGCTGGTGCAGCCACTGTGGAA
>PVIW01006299.1:62631-89806 GCA_004026585.1 Noctilio leporinus | reverse complement strand
TCAATGGATGATTGGATCAAAAAACTTTGGTACATATACACAATGGAATTCTATGTAGCAGAAAGAAAGAAGGAACTTGTACCCTTTGCAACAACATGGATGGAACTGGAGAGTATTATGCTTAGTGAAATAAGCCAGTCAGTGAAGGACAAATATCATATGATCTCACCTCTTATGGGACAATAATGAACAAAACTAATAACAACCAAAACAGAACCAAATATATGAATACAAGGAATAGGCCTTCAGTGGTCAGGGGAACGGGGTAGGGGGGAGGGAGAGGTAGAGGCAAAGATGGGGGGCAGCTTAGACAAGAACCTAGTATAAAGGAACCATGGACATGGACAACAGGTGGGATTGACTTTGGGGGGAATGGGTGGGTGGGTGGGGGGACAGAGGGGAGCAAAAAGGGGATGGATGTAATACAACAACAATAAAATTAAAAAAAATAAAAAAATAAAAAAAAATAAAAAAATAAAAAAGTAAAAAAAATAAAATAAAATAAAATAAAATAAAATAAATATACATTATAAGTAACAGGCAAGTAGTAAGATAATGATATAACTATCTTATAGAACCCCGGGTATAGTGTGATTCTAGGGTTAATCAAGAACCTCTCCTTACTCTTGCAACTGTGTTAATCAAGAATCCCTGCTTTTGTGTCTCTTGTTTTCTGTGTCAAACCTGAATTGCCCACTTTTCCAGACTAGTCTAATATGCCAGCATACTGGCATAAATGCTAAGGTGCTAACTTTAAAGGCTTTCTTCTATGAAATTGCAAAGAAGATAGGTTAGAAGGGGCAAGTATTTAGAACTAAACTTAGATGGTTTTACTCATTATTCAAGAGTAAGAGTAGAATACAAATAGCTTTGAGAACTGAACAAGAGATCAAGAAGTCTGAAATTCCCATTTGTTAGTGAGGTCAAGGAAACTTAACAAGGTTTATTAGAAATTTATAATGCCCTTGCCTTTTAAGGTCATTTATGTTACTGTTGCCCTGATGCCTGTGTCAGTTAGTTATTGCTGCATAACAAACTTTCAAACTCAATAGATTAAACTAGCAAGCATTCAATATTGCTCACAAGTCTACAAATAAGCTGAGTGTTTTCTCTTGTCTTGGTTGGGTTCATTTGTGAGTTTATTGTTAGCTAAGAGTCTTATAGGAAATTTTATTCTCTTTATGGGTTGGTTAGCTATAGATTCACATAGGATGACTTCAGCTGGCATGATGCAGTTATCCTCCATGGGATCTTTCACTCTGGAATTCATATGATTGCTTGACAGGGTGCTAGGTAACATAGTGGAAGAGTGCAAAGCCTTTGGAAGTCTTGCTTCAGAATTGTCACTTATCTTGGCCAAAAGAAAATCTCACAAGGTCAGTCAAGATTCAAGAAAAGGAGAAATAAATTCTATTTTTTGATGGGAGATGTTACAAAATCATATTGTAAATGGTGTGGTTGCAGTCAGAGTGAAGAATTGCAGCTGCCTTTGAATCTACCAGAGTTGTTGACAGCCCTAGTATTCAACTTTTTAAAGTCAATATATGTCCCACATATTTTACCACTTTCTTTTAATGAATAGTATTTCATTAGAAAATAATACTTTTATTGCTGTAATAAAATTAAACACCATATATAATAAGGAATTGGGGCCTAAGGGTCATTGGCATATCCTAATGAAAAGTGAAGCAAACTTTTAAATATGGAAATATTTTTGTCCTCAGGAAACCATTAGCAAATGTAGGAAGATATGTCTAATAGTGTTTCAACTAGCAGTTTGGAAAATCATCAGCTTTTAATCATTTCAATGTCTTTCAGAGATAAAAGCATTTTCTCTTCTGATCTTTTTGTCATTGGAAGGTATTAGCCACATTATTATGTTGCTCTGAGGACAGGTATGTCTTTTCCATCTTAAAATAACAATAAAATTAGCAAACCCTCATAAAAAGTGAGGTGAGAATAAAGATAGGTATGTACCAATAGTGATAAAGCAATCATGTACTTATTCAACATGAATTGAGTGTCTATCATATACCAAAATTGTTCTAGGAACTGGGGATACAGCAATGAATGAGACAGGCAAGATTCCTGCCCTCTTAAAGCTGACATTTAATGGACGAGACAGGGAACTCATCTGTGTGCCTGATTTAGACTATCTCACTGCCAAGACATTGATCTTCATTCCAGAAGAAGAGATAAAGAGGAAGTGTTAGGATAAGTTACTTTTTTAAAAGATGTAAACCAGAATTTGTGGTCAACTCCACTCAGATCCCATTGCAAGAACTTGTTCATATGGCCACATCTCTTTACAAAGAAGCCCAACAGGTGTTTGTAGCTAGGCAGTCAATTAACCAGCTGAAACTTTGTGAGAGTGTCTATAGATTCATTCAGTTACTAATAAAGTAAGTTTGGCTACCAGGGCCTGCTAAGCAATCTCCAGCATTTTGGCAGACTCATCACTACATGCTTTCTAGAGCATGCAAATATAGAAAATATAATTAACACCAAAATTGGCATACCCATTATCCAGGTTAAGAAATAAAGGTTATTGGTATATTTGAAGTCTTAATATCTCATTCTGCCCTAAATGTAGAGTAACAATTTTCTGCTGTTGCTGTTTATCCTTTACATGCTTCCATAATAGTTTTGTTTCTAACACATACTAGGACTGTCCAGAAAGTACCCATCCATATGATATGAAAAATAGAAACATTTATTGAAGAAGGTACAAACTTCAAGAAACATTGTAGGACAATGACACCTCAGTCCCCTTTGAAGTAGGCACCCTAGGACCTTACACAGTTCTCTAAAATGCCATCTGCTCTGTCATATTTTCCTGAATCTCATCAACAATCTAACATCTCTTCCCTTTCAAAAATGATTTTAGTTTTGGGAAAAGCCAGAAGTCACAGGGTACCAAATCTGTGTTGTAGGGAGGCTGAGTCACCTGGTGATTTGATGTTTCACAAAAAAACTCTGCACGAGACATGAGGCATGAGCAGGTGTGTTGTCATGATGAAGATGCCAATCACCAGTTGCCCATAGCTTCAGCCTTCTGAATCATCTAATAGTTTCCACAGAGGAGTATTCAAGCTTAACACAAAATTGATGCTCATTTTCTGCTCTAATCACCTATTCATTTTGAATGTGTCAGCCACACAGTACACATGCTCACTCAACAGCATTTACACCGCCACTGACTAGTACAGGGAAGTCATCATTGTTGATACTTGCACATTCCAGTCCACTCTCCTTGGCTGCCTTCCAGTTTACATCATGCAAACAGTTCTCGTTATATTAACAATGGATAGATTTTTTTTCTGGACAGACCTTGTATTGTACATCCTCAACAGGTCTAGTATTATTGTGACTACAAAAAATCTTTATATATGTTATATTGAACTGTGATTATACCTGCCACTGATTTTTTGTGTGGGAGGTGGACTATCATTATTTGAGAAAGTTCATTCATGTTGATACATGTAGTTCTGTTTTCTGGATGATATTTCATTATAGATATATTGCTATTTATTTACTTAATAAAGAAATCCCAATTTTTACTATTACAAAAATACTATTGTGACCTTTTATACAGGTTTCCTTGTGCATATGTACAAGAATTTCTCCAAGAACATACCTAGAAGCATAATTACTGGGACATGAAATAATTGCTTAAGTTATTAGATAATGCCAAATAATGCTTCAATTAGTTGTTGTACATTCCCTTGAACAGCATGTAATTATCTTACTCTTTACAAGGAGTCATAGTTCACAAGTTAAAACTTGATTTTAATGAAGGAACTGAACCTCTCCTATATTTCTATGGCAAGAATAAGACACAGCAATTCCACCTCACAGTATGTACCCAAGAAAAATTAGTATATTTGTTCACAAAAATAAATAAATAAGTAAGCACAAAAATATTTAGAGTGGCTTTATCATCAATAACCAAAAATTGGAAACAACTCATATATCCATCAAGCAACTTAAAAAAAAAAAAGAAAAACACTGGTACATTTAACAAAAAGGATGATTCTCACATACATATATTGAGAGAATATATTTCTACCCAATGAATATATATCCTGTTATTTCATTTACAGGACATTTAATATCAGAAAAATTAATCTGTGGTGATATGAATCAGAGTAGTGATTGCACCAACAGAGAAAGGAGGGAGGACTGGGTTAGTATGGATTAGAAGGTGCTCAAATATCAAAGTGTTCTATATCTGTAATGTCCAACATGGTATCCACTCACCTCACTAAATAAAATATAAAATTCAATTTCTCAGTCATGCTAGCCTCGTGTTAAGTGCTCAATAGCCACATATGGCTTATGGCTGGCAAAATGGGCATGCAGACAGAACATTTCCAACATTACACAAAGTTCTTGGGGCTGTTCTTTATCTCAAGCTCCATGGCACACATAGGTAAAAGTTAATCAAGATGTAACTTAAAATTAGCACTTTCACAATGCCTATGCCTCATAAATAAAATGTACTTGAGAATAAATATGTTATATATCATAAAACAAGGGGAAAGGATGCAAGAAAATAAATAGAAAAGAGAAAAAAAGCAGGAAAAATCTTGCAAGTAAGACGTTTTAAACTTAACTTTAAATGTAATATGTGATGTCAACTCAGGGGGAAGAAAAGCATGAAAGCTCTGTATGAAAATAACAAATGAAAAAGATTTTTAACATGGAGATTATTTATCATTCACCTTAATTAGGCTCCTTCTAGTTTGCAGGTTTAGCAAATTATCAAGCCAAAAAATAAAACCCTTGTGTTTCTATCTCCCATAAGTTTCCTTAAGTCCAGAAGTATCTGTAAATAGGTACTCTTCTGGAATCACTATCCCTGCTACATGTCTACGTAACTAATCTACTTGCTAATTAGAGTCCATTACGAGCCATGGTTTCAATCACTTTTTGTTCAAATTCAGCATCTTTGTGTAGAGGTGTGTGACCTCAACCATGAACAAGTGTATGCAGAGTAATGAGTTAGATTAGAGTGGTCTGATTTTTGTTTTTTGAAAGTTAATTGGAAGTGTAATGTCAAACTTTGTTACAGAAACCTAATTAACCCATTGCCTATCTATCAATGTATATTTGGTTTTCGATTATGAAGAAGCTTAAGAGAGTAGTCTAAGAATTGTCGGTCAAAATATAGGCAGCCTTACCCTGGAGATAAACACATGTACTCCATCATGTCTGAAAAGGGCAGAATGAATCAGAAAATCTGTGTGACCTTGAGTGACTTCTTACTTTCCTTGAGCTTTAGTTTCCTTACTTCCTGCCTTTCCTGACTGCCAGGAAGAGTTGTTTTCTCTCTTCTATATGTTCCCACCATGAGACATTGCAACCACTAGAATAGCACAGAGCACAGTTGTCCTATAATTCATACCAGGCACATAATCTCCCTCTAGGAGACTGTGTCTGAGGACTGTTAAGTCCATCTTTGTTTCCTTAGTACTTAGGCCACTGCCTCACTTTAGAATATCTCAAAAAATATTGAGTTAGAGGTTAAGGGAATGAATGAATGAGCGAATGCTGCAATATCTACTGCTATGTAACATATTATCCCCAAACTTATACATATTTATTATCTCATAATCCCTGAGAGCTAGGAAGCTGGGTATAGCTTAGCTGGGTCCTTTGTTCCAGAACTTCTCACAGGCTACAATTAAAGTATTGACTGGAGCCACAATCTTCACAGCTAGAGCTGGATTTGCTTCTAACCTCATCCAGTGAGGTTGGAAGGATTCAGGTCCACAAAGGTATTGGACTGAGTCTGCAGTCTCTTGCCATGTGGGACTATCTAGCATAGCAGCCAGCACCAGCAAGAGAGAAAGTCTGTCTGGAAGACAGGAGTCACAATCTTTTATAATCTAATCATGAATGTGACATGCTATGGCATTTTCCTCTTTCCTCTTTGATTTGTGAGAACCAAGTCGCTGGGTCCAAACCTCATTCAAGAGGGAGAGATTACATAGGATGGGGACACAAAGGGGGGATTTGTCACAAGTGCCTATGCAAGTGCCTACTTCCTAAGCCTATGAGGGAGTCCGGAATGAGACAAAGTCCATAGAAGGTACAATATGCTTGCTGTTTACTCTTCTAATGCTCTGTCCTCTAGAATTCGCTTCCCCCACATCCTTCTCATGCTTCACATTTTAGCTTAAATGCCACCACCTCCAAGGGGTCTTTACTGAATATTAAAGTCTGACCCCTGAGCCATTCTTTTAACTCAGCACCCTATTTATTGTATTTCAAGCACAAATTACGAGCCATAATAATAATTATTTTTTGCTTATTGTTGGTTCCTCCACTAGACAGTAAGTTCTGTGAGGCTAGGAACTCATCTAAACTGTCCTATTCCCTCCTTTGTTACCAGTGCCTCAGACACAGGAGGACTCAATAAATATGTGTAAAAAAACAAACAAACAAACAAAAAACACATGTAACTTATTTCCTTTGTAAAAGGAAATAACTATTACAGTGGTACTTGTAATAGTTTTCAGAGGTTTAGAATCAGAAAAGTGTTGTCCTGGGGTTAGAGACTCTGTTGTCTATTGTGCTGAAGTTGGAGAGTATGCACCCAAATCAACTTTGGGGTACAGGTTATTAATAACCTGCAATGAGAAACTTGGACTCCCTATGTTTGGGAGTTAATACAATATTAAGATACTGTCATACAAATGATAGTGACATTTGGTTCGGTTTTTGCCGTCTCCCGTCTCTGCCCTCTCCTCCAGGGTTTTTCATACCTTTAAAGAAACAAACAACCTTGCACCCCACTGGACCATCCCTCTCACTTCTGCCTCCTGCTCCAGGATCAGGACTGCATTTTGTAAGGCTGTAAATGTCACAACTTACTGAGTAATAACTACATACCAAATAATGTACTACAATTTTAACATATATTTTTCCCAATTCTCACTATAATTTTTATATAGGAGACTGAATGCAAACAAGTTAAAATTAAAAGAAAAAAAAACTCAGAGAAGCCTGATTTTAAAGCCCAAGCTAATCTCATCATGAGTCTATTCACTACCCACTTATCAAGCCCTCTTCTGTTCCTGACATGTATCAAAAATAAAAATAAAAAAAGACAAAAGACTTGGAAGTAAGCAGGAGGTCTAGATTCTGGCCTTGGTTATGTCACTAATCATGTTACCTTGGACATACCATTTTAAAACTGTTGTCAAATACAGTAGTAAACCTCTTTGAAGGAGGCCTATTAGAATTCCAATTCAGGTCTTGTTCAAAGGTATCTGACTATCACAAGCTTAGCCCAAATGGACATCTCATACCTATGTCCAATTTCCTTCCCTTCCAAGCATTTAACATGAAATATTTAATGGCCCAGAATATGTATTTTTCTGTAATTTTTCCAGAAGACATCAGAAAATTACATAACTCAGTGGCAAATTAGCAGTTTGTAGTGGAAGAATAGAAAGAGGCCTCTTCACGAAAAAGATGCCTGTTTTTCCTCAGTATCTGGACTTCAGGTCAGGAGCAGAGGTGGTCTGCAGAATCCTCAGGACAGAATATTCATTGTACATAGCTCAGTGCACAAGGAATCCAGTACAGTGAGAAATGAGCTTGATCTCTGTGGTATGCATGGGCATTATGGGTATATCCTCTGAGGATTGGAAGTAGGACCTGGTAGGGGAGGTATCTTAAGAAGGTGAGGTGTATGAGGGGCTGGGGAAACTCAGTATTAAATAAGAGTAGTACAGACATTTCCACCACGTAATTTGTTCTTGTGGGGATTGCTCTAAGCATTTTAGAATGTTTGGCAGCAACCCTGGCCTCTACTCACTCAATGCCAGTAGCTCACATATCTCATTTGTGAAAAATAGTATGTCCCCAGGCATTTCCCAGTGTCTTGGGGTTGTAGTGGGGGGTGGCCACCAGCTGTAGGGGTGTGGTTGGGACTTGCTAGAAAGGTTACAGTAACAAACCCCAACTTCTCTGTAACTAAAAAAAAAAGCAAGGGTTATTTCTTGCTCTTACTTCCTGACCATTGTGTGACAGAAAGATTCTAGATTCCACAGTTCCTCAGAGGCTCAGACTGACGGAACAGGCAATTGTTTCAGCATCAAGAGTTGACATGCCAGAGAGAATAGTGTCCTCTGGCGAGTCTCAGATGAGCAATTAAATGCTTCATCCCAGAATAGTCACATCTCCTGCTCTCACAGCCCATTGGACAGAACTAGTCTCCCCCAACCACAGAGACCAGCAGAGAGAACTAGAAATATTTGGCAAATAGCATTAATAAACACCACAGATGTGAAGGAGGTCTCTCTTCCCTGTTGATGCAGAATGAGAAAGGGTTAAAGGCAGGATTTACAAGGTTACTCAGTAATTCCAGAAAACAACCACAAGAATAACACTGATATAATAGCTACAATTTGGATTGTGCTTATTATGTGTCATGAATTTAATTTTCATACAACAACCCAATGTGGGAAATACTGTTGACCCTTGAGCAGTAAGAGGGTTAGGGGCACCTACCCTCTCTGTGCCATCAAAAATACACATATGAAGCCCTGGCTGGTAGCACAGGGGATAAGGCGCCGGCCTGCAAACCCAAAGGTCGCAGGTTCGATTCCCCAGCCAGGGCACATAACCAGGTTGCAAACCAGGTCTCCAGTCAGGTCTGTGGCTGGAGTCAGGTGAAATGCAACCATACATTGATGTCTTTCTCCCTCTCTGCCTCTCTCCCTTCCCCTCTTTCTAAAAATAATGAAATAAAATCTTTTAAAAAAAAAAAAAATACACATATGACTCTTGACTTCTCAAAAACATAACTTCTGTTGACCAGAATCCTTACCAATCATATAAAGTCACCTAATACATATTTTGTATATGTATTATATACTATATTCTTATAATAAAGTAAGCTAGAGAAAAGAAAATGTTATTTTAAAAATTCAAAGGAAGAGAACATGTATTTAGAGTATGGTATGAATTTATTGAAAAAATCCACATATAAGTGGACATGTGCTGTTTAAGGTTCAAATAAGCTTTTTTATTTTACAGAATATGAAACTGAGACAGAATGCTTAAGTAACTTGCCTAGAGTCACATAACTAGTAAATAGCAGGACTAAGATTTGATCCAAGGTCTCTATGACACTGAAGACTGCGCACTTAAACCTCATGTAATAAATCAACTTATTGGTAGCTGTTATGCAAATCACCACCTCTGGCTGTTGGGTTGAAGGAGCAGGCTATCTCTCCTGTAACCTTCTCTGCATCTTTGAGATTTAAGTTAAGGGCATGATTGAGATGAATTTGCAGACTGCCCTATCCTTTCATTCCCTAACATTTTTTCTTAATGAATCCCACCATTCCCAGATCTTCTGAAAGAGTGCCTTCAGTCACCCTGTCATAAGGTGATCATGTTCAGAGAAATAAATAGAATGTTTTCAGACATTTAGAGACAGCACCGAGCTCTACATCCATTTAAATACAAGAAAAAGGTTCCTACATAATTCACTCAGTAACCATATTTCACCAGTGAAAAATTGTTATATTATGATTAGCTTATCTATGCTATATATTACAACCCCATGAATTATTTATTTTATAACTAGAAGTTCATACCTCTTAATATTCACCTATTCCTTACCCTACCTCACCTTTGGTAACCATCATTTTATTCTTTGTGCCTATGAGTCTGTTTCGATTTTGTTATATCTTTGGGTTTTTTTTTAAATTTTACATAAAAGTGAAAGTATGTAGCATTTGTCTTTCTCTGACTTATTTCACTTAGCAAAATAACCTCTATATCCATCCATGTTGTCACAAATGGCAAGATTTTATTCTTTTTTATGGTCAAGTACTATTCTATTATATATATGTACCACATCTGTGTTATATATTCATCTAATCAATGGATACTTACATTGTTTCCATATCTTGGCTATTGTAAGTAATGCTATATTAAACACAAATGTTCATATATCTTCAAATTAGTGTGCTTAATTGCTAGGTCTTGTAATTCTATTCTTAGATTTTTGAGGAATATCCATACTATTTTTCATGATGGCTGCACCAACTTACAATCCCACTGAGAGTGCATGAGGGTTCATTTTTCCCCACATTCTCACCAACTCTTGTTGTTTGTTGTCATTTTTATAATAGCCATTCAGACAGGTGTGAAGTCATATCTCATTGTGGTTTTGATTTTCATTTACCTGATTAATTAGTGACATTGAATGTCTCTTCATGTATCTGCTGCCATCTGTGTGTCTTCTTTAGAGAAATGTCTGTTCAGGTTCTCTGCCTATTTTTAACCAAATTTTTAAAAATATTGAGTTATTTATATATTTTAGATTCTAGCCCCTTACCAAATATAACCTTTGGAAATATTCCCTCCCAGTCAGTGGGTTCCCTTTTCATTTTGTTGATGGTTTCCTCTGCTGTGTCAAATTTTAGTTTTGAATTCCATATTTGAAGAGGCTAGGCTGTTAAAGGCCTTTGATAATCATTATTGTTAAAGGGATGTGGATATGTAGGAAAAAACAAGCTGAGATATGGCTCTTAGCATCTTCCAAAGAATTGTATTGAATTTAAGAAAAAGTGAGATGAGTATTAAATTTAAGACAGACTTCTCCAATTAAGTTGGCAAAATATTATTAAAGGTAATAAGGAGCATATAACATCTCCTCCCCTACAGAAGTCTGAGGAGAGGCCAGTCTCTGCCAGATGAAAACAGCCAATGTGGCAAAAAGAACATGGACTTTGCAGATAGACCATTTTGGATTTGAATTCCAGCCTTCTTATTCACTAGCTGTGTGTTTGAGCCATGACTTCATCTTGTAAGGTCATCTACATAATCAAAGAACATAGTGTATAGATGGCCATTTATAAATTGCTAAGGGTTATGCAAGCACAAATTAAACCAAAATTGAGTTTATGCCACTTCTTAAAACCTATCCCTGCTGTAGAACTGCCATAAAAGAACAACACCAGCAGTTAAAATAATCTCATTTTAGTTTCACTCCATGTATAAAAGCACACTAAGTATTTGGTGGGGAGCCCCACTAGGATTCCATTTTCTGTATCCATTTTCCACCAGAGGAATCACAGGCTCCCAAAGACTGAAACAACAGTATTTGCTTCTAACTGAATGTTTGCCCCATCCCTCAAGATAATGGTTATAAAGGCCTCCATGATGTTTTCATTCACACTTGTGTTCATACTATCATTTGTAAAAGCTTTCTTTAATGGGAAAAGGTATAGGAAGCCCACATCCTTGTAGATGCCACTTGGACAGAGCACTGGCAACTTTCCTAGGCAGCTGTTGATGATGATAATGTCTCTTTTGTTTAAGACATTATCCATTATAGAGTCTGTAACTATTGCAATGGAGACAACTGTGAAATCAGAAAAAAAGAAAAGAATAAAGAAAAACTAGGTATTGAGCTTTAAAAATTAGCATTTCTTCCTAGATTGCCCACCATCTGAAACTATTCTTATGGATTAGCTTTGCTATTTGAACTTCCCTATAAATGAAATTGTGTGTGTGTGTGTGTGTGTGTGTGTGTGTGTGTGTGTGTAATACACCCTCTGCCTTTTTTTTAACTTCATGCCTATGAGATTTATTTTTGTTGTTGCAGGTAATGGTAGTTCATTCTAATTCATTGTGCTATAGTATTCCAGTGTGTGAATATACCAAAATCGATCTTTTCTACTGTTGATGAAGATTTGAGCTGCTTTCTATTTTGGAATTATTATGAATAAAGCTGTTCTCAACACTCTTACACTTGTTATTTAGTGGGTTTTAGAATAATTTCTTTTGGTAGATGCCCTGGAGTGGAATTCTGAATCATAGGACAGGTAGATGTATATAGATGTTTGTCTTCAGGAGATATTGCCCAACCATTTTACTAAGTGGTTTTACCAATAAGCACTACTACTAACAGCATAAGAGAATCTAGGTGCATCACTCCTTGGCCTTTTGGCCAAGATCAAGTGAAGAGAATCTGGGAGCTTCACATTTTCACCCACAAATAGTCCTTACGTATGTTTTTAAAGCAATGACTCTTTAAAAAAAAAAAAAAAAGTTGTCTTTAAAAATCTATCCAAGTCCACAGAATACTCTAACACTCCCAAATGCCTATCAATACAGATAGACTCATGAATAGAGCAAGAACTGGACTCTTATGGATGATTTTTCTAATCTTACTGTGTCATTAAGAAAGGAAGAGAATTTTTTTATTTGAGAGTTTGTTGGTTGGTATGAAAAATACAAAGGAAGCAGAAGGGTTAATTATTATGAGCTAAGTGTTGTTTTTACTTTCTTTTCCAAGAATCCAGTATTGTTATCATTAATTATTGATCAATACACTTAATGGATCACTTGAAGATACTGAATCCCTTGCATATCTAGAAACTGAGCAATCTCCGATCCCTATATTTAATAATAAAACAAATTAGCCTTCCTGGCAGAGTCATCTGATGTCATAAGTTAATTCCACATCTCTTCTATTGCAGGCTGGGTTGATGGCCCCTGCCAGCACTAAGCAGTACTCTGTCCTTTCAATATTTATGGCCAAGGGTCAGTCTGAAAAGCTCAAGGTTATTTTTGTTTAAGGAATGTCACTCTTTTATTTCAAATTTGAATATAGAAAGTGAAGAGTTTAAGTTTGGGGAAAGAGGTATAAATGCATTCCTTATGTTATGAAGCACTATGAAAGAAAAATAATGTAATTACTTCACCAACTGAGTGAATTCTAAATTGCCTCCATGGACCCAAAGTGGCCATTTTTTTCACTGTTCCCTCACCTCATTATGGTGGATCTATACCAGGTTAGTTACTACCAACAACTGCAGACAATGACTGTCCAGCAGTTCCTCTATCCTTCAATTATCCAATGAGAGAGCTTTAAAAATATCTGCACTACCCAGCCCTCATCCTGTTTCCCCACCCCCATCCTCATTCGATGCCTTTTATAAGAGTAACATTCTTCATGAGAGATGCATCAGTTTTCCTTCTCAGTGAGCCCAGAGCAGGCAGTTTGGCACCATGTTGAGAGCCTTGTGTTCAAATATAAACTCTGACAAGTTCCAGCAGCATGGCCTTGGAAAATGGCTCCTGGCCCTACACTTCAGGTTACCCTCTCTTTGACATGGAAAGTGATGACAACATCTCCTAGTAGGACAGTGAGTTTCAAGAGTTCCTCCACCACTGCTGCTGGTTCCAATGGCCCATCTTTGTGAGGGTAACACCTTCAAAGCATTGAGTTAGGAGCAGGGACTAGTGTCTTGTCTTTAGCAGCTAATTCAAACTTAATCATGGAGCTTCACACACATTATGAACTAAGTAGTGATGGCACACATACCAGTGCTTCCTATATGCCAGATGGTGTCTAAGCATTCTATACATATCATTAACTCATTTAATCATCATCCAACCCTATGAGATGGGTACTGTAATCATCTCTGTTTTACAGTTGAGGAAACTAAAACACAGAGCTGTTAAAAGTTGTTCAAGGTCACATAGCTAATTAGTGCTAGAGTTACAGTTAAAACTCCAAGAATATGGCTCTACTTCACTATGCATACTTTCCCTCTGAACATTTCTAGAATAACTTATTTGGGCTATAGGCTATTGTTCAGAATGAAATTCACAGAGAAAGGTCTAGGCTTATATTATGCCATACAGTAGCCACTAGGCACATGCAGCTCTTTAGTTTAAGTTAATGAGCATTTACTAAAAATAAAATTTCAGTCCTTGGTCATACTGGCCCCATTACAGGTGCTCACTAGCCACCTGGGATGTTAGCTACCACCTTGGACAGCACAACTGTAGGACATCTCCATCATCACAGACAATCCTGTTAGACCAGATTTGAATCAAGGAGACAAGATAGAAAAGTCCAGATTGGATTTTGAGGATAAGACCAGGAATACAGGTGTTGGTAGTCGATGAGATGGATAGGGAATAAAGGCAAATGAGTGAAATTTTTCAACAGGCTGGCATGTGGCCAGCCACCTCAGGAGCTTGTTGCTTGCTGGCTAACAGTACCAGCTGCAGGCACGAAGCCTGGGGTTCAGTCAAGCCCAGGCTCAGTCAAGAACTAGCTATGTGCCTCAGGCAAGTTATTTAACTTCTCTTTATTTTCCCAAATCTCTTTCAAAGCATCCTGAGTATAACTGGGGGGCTTTTGGTGGGATTTTGGCAGTGGAGCAGTGTGATAAGATTTGCCTTTTAGGAAGGTATCTTTTGGAGGTTTCATGGAGAAGACTGGCTGACAAAAGAGAAAAATTACAGCCTAGGAAATAAGTTAGGATGCTAGTTCCCATGTGCAGGCCCTTAGATTGGTGACAGCTCTTTATCTTTTTAAGTATATTTTATTGATTATGCTAATACAGTTGTCCCAATATTTCCCCATTTGCCCACCTCTGCCCAGCACCACCTTTCCGTCCAGCATCACCCCTGTCAGTTCATGTCCATGGGTCATGCATATAAGTTCTTTGGTTCTCCATTTCTTATACTATTCTTTTTTATTGATTAATTTGAGAGAAAGAAACATCAATTTATTGCTCCACTTGTTTATGCATCCGTTGGTGGATTGTTAGGTATTCCTTGACCAGAAATCAAGCTGGCAACTCTTGTGTATCAGGATGATGTTCTAGCCAGCTGATTACCCAGCCAGGGCTTCCTATACTATTCTTAATATCCACATGTCTATTTCATACCTACTAATTATGTTTATTAATCCCTGCACCTTTTCTCCCATTTTCCCTCTTCCCCCTCCCAGCTGATAACCATCCAAATGATCTTCTTATCTATGATTCTATTCCTGTTCTGGTTGGTTACTTTATTTTGTTTTATTTTGCTTGTTTGTTTGTTTTTTAAATTTAGTTGTGATCATTGTGAGTTTGTTGTTATTTCAATCTTCATAGTTTTGATCTTCTTTTTCTTAAATAAGTTTAACATTTCATATAATAACAGCTTGGTGATGATGAACTCATTTAGCTTTACCTTGTCTGAGAAGCACCTATCTTCCTTTCCATTCTGAATGATAGCTTTGCTGGATAAAGTAATTTAGTTTGTAGGTACTTGCTTTTCATCACTTTGAATACTTCCTGCCAGCCGTTTTTGCTTGGAAAGTTTCTTTTGAGAAATTTGCTGATAGTCTTATGGGAACTCCTTTGTGGGTAACTCTACTTTTTCCTTGCTGCTTTTAAGATTCTCTCTTTACCTTTAATCTTTGGCATTTTAATTATGCTATGTCTTGGTGTGGTTCTTGGGTCTAGCTTGTTTGCAACTTTCTGTGCTTCCTGGACTTGTATGTTTATTTTCTTCACCAAATTAAGGAAGTTTTCTTTCATTATTTTTTTACATAAGCTTTCAATTTCTTGCTCTTCCTCTTCTCTTTCTGGCACCCCTATGATTTGTTTTTGTTTTTTGTTTTTTTAAATTAATTTTATTGTTGTATTATATTCATCCCATCCCCCCACACACACTGCCCTCCTCCTCCCCACAGTTAACCTCACTTGTTGTCCATGTTCATGGATCATCCATACTAGTTCCTTGACTAAATGGCTCCCCTTCTTTGTCTCCTTCTCCCCCTCCCCCGCCCCTCCCCCTCCCTCCTGCACACTTAAGGCCTGTACCTTGTATTCATGTTGCTGGTTCTGTTTTGCTTGCTTGTTTGTTCGGTTTATTAGTGTCCTGTAATGGGTGAGATCATATGATATTTGCCTTTCACTGACTGGCTTTTTCACTAAGCATGATACTCTCCAGTTCCACCCATGTTGATTTGGATGGTTGCATGTTTAAAGTTGTCCCAGTAAGAGCTTCTCCTTACTTTTCTGAATTCTTGTTTCTTCTTTTTTGTTATGGTTGAATGTTTATTTCTTCCTTATGTTCCAATTTTTTTAACTTAAATCCCATCTTCCTCCCCTCCACTGATGGTTCCCTGTATATTTTTTTTTTTTATTTCACTTAGTGTAACCTTTATTCCTTCCTTTATGTTGTTGCTGTATTCAGTCCCTGAGCACCTTAATCATCAGTGTTTTGAACTCTGCATCTCAGTTCAAATTGGATATCTCCATGTCATTTAGTTCTTTTTTTCTGGGGGTTTGTTCTGTTCTTTCACTTGGGCCATATTTCTTTGTTTCCTCAATTTGGCAGCTTTCCTGTGTTTGTTTCTATGTATTAGCTAGAGCTGCTTTAACTCCCTGTCTTTGTGTACCTGTTAAGTTGTGTGGGGCAGAGCCTTAGGTATTCACTAGGGCAGGGCAATCCGCTTCACTGCTTTGTGGCTCTGTGTGGTGGGGAAGGCTTGGAGAAGGGCCATTGCTGCTACCTCACTTCTGGAGGTAGCATTTACCCTTTTTCTAGTCACATCACCCATTTTCTGTATGTGACTGATGCCCTTTCAGCTGATGCCCTGGTGCTGAATCCCAGAGTGTTTGTGTTTGTGTATGTTCTAAGCCTGTCCTGAGAAACAAGCAATTCTGCCACTCCAAGCCCCACTGGATTTTTTAAAAGATTTTTATTTATTATTTTTAGAGAGAGGGGAAGGGAGAGAGTCAGAGAGGGAGAGAGACATCAGTGTATGGTTGCCTTTCACCTGCCTCTAGCTACAGACCTGGCTGGAGACCTGGCTTGCAACCTGGTTATGTGCCCTGGTTGGGAATTGAACCAGTGACCTTTGGGTTCTCAGGCTGGCACCTTGTCCACTGTGCCACAAGCCAGGGCTTCCCACTGGATTTTTATTAAGAAGTGAAGAGGCTTTATCTTCCAGTTGCTGGAACCCTGGGTTTGCAGTCTGGCCTAGGGCTGGAATAGCTATCTTCCAAGGTATCCCTCCCAATTTTATACATCACACATGAATATGGGACCACCTGTTCCACTGCCACCACCACCATCTCTCCAAGTCACAAGTGTCTCCTTGCCTTTCTGCCCTGATTCCACAGCCCCACCCCTGCTATGTACCTGGATAAATGTGGCTTTGTTAACTCCTTGGTTGTTGGACTTCCATATAGTTTGACTTTCTGGCAGTTCTGAGTATTATTTGGTTTGAGATTAACTATAATTCTTGTAGTTGCACAAGAAGGTGAAGCATGTCTACCTAAGCCTCCATCTTGACTGGAAGTCTCAGGTTGGTGAAAGCTCTTAGCAGAGCTTTCACTGACACATCAAGAAATGAGGAAGGTAATGTGTGTGTGGTGTGTATGTATGTGTGTGTGTGTTGGCCATGTAAGTGTGTGTGTGTGTGTATATATATATATATATATATATATATATATGAAATCAGAACTTTATTCTAATGTTCTAAGTACTTTCTGGATAATCCTTTATTTGGAGAGGACTGTTTCTCTACCTTTTTGGTGTTAAAATGCCTTTTTGTTTATGGAAATATGGCTGATGGTGTTATAATAGATGGTAGGAATTCTTTTTACTTCCTCACCAGACAAAATAAAATGTATTCCTTTGCCTTGATTTACTTGTTTTTTAATTATTATATGTTAGTGCATGAAGCCCCCCATTGGGACCTGCTGAGTGCTACCCATCACAATGGTGCTCAGGTGAAAGCTGAGCTCTTAGGGAAAGTAGAAGGCAGGTTGGAGAGGGACAGCTAAGCTAGAGGACATGTAGATAGGAAAACAATCAAGGAGAATGGAGGAAAGAGAGTGTTCTCAAAGGAGTCTGTGGTTTCTTCCTGCCCCTGAATCAAGCAGGGATTGTGGGGATTGATTTGAAGCCCAATACAGTGCCTCCACTTCTTCTGTTTTACCTCTGATCCCCAGGAGCTCCTGTGCACACATATATCAAGGTCAAGTGCATGTTGGAAAACAGTTGGCTTCCATCTCATGCACCAGAAAACCACAGGCACAGCTCCCTTGGATACCGCAGGATCAAAGTGAGGCCACCTAACCTGTGATACTCTCTATGCCATGACATTCCTCTGCCCTGTTCTGGGTATGTGGGCCCCCCAGAGAAGGCTCTTCAGAGCACATAGAGAAACTCAACCCTTCCTCCAACCATGGCTCTCACAGTGCCTCTCAGACAGAGCCTACAGAGGTGGGAAAAGGTGCTGCCAGGCTCCCAACAGCAGGCCTCTCACATTTTAAACAGTACATGCAAATTATATTAGCAAGGGTTCCACTGCATCTCCTGAGTGGCTCAGCCACACCCTTAATAATTCCCAACTCAAACTGATCCAGTTTGAAATTAAAATCAGGTTTATTTCTAGAGGGATATATTTTCCCCTTGCCTTAGTTTCAGTGGATTCTTTTTCCATTTGGCCTGATAAACACCCTAGTACATTATCCCCAGACCTGCTGAGCCCTTCTGAGAGCCACTTAATAGATTAAAGGCTAGTAGAGTCTAGCTCATGTATATTCATACAGCAGACAGAGGCCATCCAATACCACTCTTGGGCTGTGCCTGCTTTGCCAAAGAGGGGCTGTATACAATTGGGTCCCTTTTCCTCCACCTGGCTGCTGATAGTAAGACTTGTATCTGGGTCACTTGAACTGGAAAAACCTGGTCACATTTGGGTTTAGCAGAATCTAGTGACATTCATTGGAGACCTATAACATCTTCTCTTGATAAAAATCTAGTTAATATGAATTGTTTGCAGCCAGGTCCAAGCATGTTTTTCATCCCAGCTGAAGGCTCTGTAATTTTTCTTTTAATGTTTTCTTGTAGTGTTTTCTGTAGGAATTATTCATAGGATTGCATGGTTAACATCTGGCTCTTTTCTCAAAAATGTAAGCTTCCAGAACACCCCAGCCACCTCTAAATTGCCCATCACCATCCCAGATCAGTCATCAGTAATTGAATGAAATCAGCTGTTAGACCAGTGGCTCCCAGCTGGGGGCAATGTTGACACCCATTTCCCCCACCTACAGAACATTTTCAATGTCTGGAGACATTTTTTGGTTCATTCCAGGGAGGGAGGAAAGGGTATTGCAGAATTCTGATAGATGCTAAAGGCCACAGTGCTGCTAAACATCCCACAGGGTATAGGACAGGCCACACAACAAAAAAATGACCCTATCCCAAATGTCCTCAGGGCTGAGGTTAAGAATCCTGTGCTGGTTAAATGCATCACATGTTGTTATGCCTGCCCTGGGCAGACCTGTTCTGTCAGTGATCAGCATCAGTAAGGGTTTGGAGTCAGACAGAATCAGGCCCCACCTCTCACAAACAAGCTGACTTTGCACATTTGCTTTACCTGTCTGACTCTCATTTCTTCATCTGTAAACTGAGAATTAAAATTTTACATTTATACTATTCTTACGAGGTTGATATGTGGTCATTCCTATTAAACAAAAAAAAACCATACATGACATATGTTTACTAGGGTTGTTGTCACTATTCTTATTGTTTCTGTTACTATTTGAGCAAGAAAGTTTGGATTTAGCTCTTACATCTACCAGGATAAACTACATTATGCTGTAGTAATGAACAGCCCTAAATTACAGTGGCTTAAAGAGAAGGGCTGTTTTTCTCTTCTATTTTTTGTTTATTTTTTTAAAGATTTTATTCATTTATTTTTAGAGAGAAGGGAAGGGAGGGAGAAAGAGAGGGAGAGAAACATCAATATGTGGTTGCCTCTCATATGCTCCCAACTGGAAACCCAGCCCACAACCCAGGCATATGCCTTGATTGGGATTCGAACCAGCCACCCTTTGGTTCACTGGTTCACAGGCTAGTACTCAATCCACTGAGCTGCAGGCTTCAGAGAAATTTTCTTTTTTATATTATGGGTCCACTTTAAGTTGGCAAGGGGGCTCTGTTCATAATACTTACTCAGTAATCTAGGCTGCTGGCACAGCCCCCATTTCAAATGATGTTTCCACTCTGCCAGAGCAAAAGAAAGTTCTGTAGGGTTTTGCACAGGTGAATAAAGGTTCTAGCCTAAAAGAGACACACCGTACATGTGCTCACAACTCAGGGGTCAGAACTAGTCACATAACCCCACCCAATCCTACCTGTTATCAGGAGTTGAATGTTAGCAGAAGGTGGGGAGCTGGAAGTGTTTGCTAATAGGACAAATGACCACCACAGACCTTTAGCATAGAAATAGAATAAACTGTTTCTTTGGCAATGGCCACATTTTTCAGGATCGTTATTTTTCAAGAATGCATCACTCTAATTTACAGAATACCCAATTATTTATATTTAACAAATACTTGCTGACGGTGGCCCTGTGCTAGGCACTGGGAATATAATGGTAACCAAAATGAGATTAAAAGCCCTGTACTCATGTACCTTACAGACCAAGTTAATTGAAAGATCAAAGATCTCAGCACTATAACTATAAACTGAGTTTATAGTTATTAAAAACCCTAAAGGAAAGAAACAGAGCTCTGTGGGGAAATGTGATATAGATTAAGAATCAGGGGCAAGGCCCTGGCTGGTGACTCAGTGGATAAGGCGCCAGCCTGAGAACCCAAATGTCCCTGTTTCAATTCCCCAGCCAGGGCACATAATGAGGTTGTAAGCCAGGTCTCCAGCCAGATCCATGGCTGGAGGCAGGTGAAAGGCAACCATACATTGATGTCTCTCTCTCCCTTCGCTTCTCTCTGGGAATAATAAATAAAATCTTAAAAAAATAAAAAAGAATCAGGGGCCACTATCTTACCTATGTTTGAATTGGTGTGTAAAGGATAGGTAGGTATTCACTAGGTGAAGTAGGGAGGGAGGGAGGACCTTTCAGGACAGAGGACACAGTATGTACAGGGGCCTGGCCAGGAGAGGGGCTAAAAGTAAGAAGGGCTGAAAGCAGGTCTGTGTGGCTAGAGCAGGACCAAGGAGAGGCATAGCAGCAGATGAGGTGGGAATAGTAGGTAGAGAGCAGGTCCTGCAGATCTCTCAAGATCTGATTCATATCTCCATTGTGAGCTGAAGGCTTTCAAAAATTTAGGGCAAAGGATTAGCATATTAACTAACCTAGATGGCATGCCCACAAAGTCCATGAAGTTACAAAGGAGCCCTTGTGTTTGGAACGCTCCTGATTCCTTTCCTTCTACAGTTGTGCTCTAAAACCACTGATGCCTACCTGAACACCAGAGCCACCTTCTCTACAACAAATGTGTCCCTTTCTGTGTGTACTTCTCACATTCAAGGAGTCCTCCCACAGACTCGAAGAAGGAAATGACATATCCTCTCACAGCTGTGCAATGGCCTGTGGGGAACAAAACACTCCTAACAGGACTGATGAGACGTTGTTTCCTTCTGGGAGTGTGGAGTGCACTCAGCCTACCAGATGTGTGGGGTTGAATGTGTCACCTCCTTAACCTTCGCAAGTTGGAGCTTCCAGAACTGTTACCCAAACTGGATCAATTCACCAAGCCCAGCCCATCTCATAACCACATCTAAACTTGGATGAGAAGGTCTTTGCAATAGTCATTCAACTGGGAAGCAATCAGGCTTCGCAAAGTCATATTCTAAGAATCCTTCCCGACCCTGCTTATCTTAAAGGAAAAGAGAGACGTATCCTGATTGTTGCCCTTCAGATTAGGACTGGAAAACAGCAAACTCTCTGGTCATTTCTCTTTGGTTGAAAAATATAGTTTGAAAACTCCACAATGGTAGAAATTGTGTAACCTTTGTACCCTCAGAAAAAATTTCCTGGTTTGTAGTGAGCTCTCAAACATTAAATGGATACATTTTTTAAATGTACTAATTCACTTAATGGCATAGCCATCATCTATTGAATATCTACAATAAGCCAGATACTGCTGAGCCCTGGAAATGTGAACTGGGCAGATGTGTTCTCTCCTTGATGGAGCTTTCATTCTGGTAAGACAGATGAATGATAAATATGTAAATAATTAAATAAGGTCATGTAGAGTCAAGGTGGAGGGAGCAATTTTTTTAGCTGGAGTCACCAGGAGAAAAATCACTCTTACTAAGGTGACATTTGGCCCAAGAACTAAACAATGGGAAAGAGTCAGCCATGAGCTGGATGGAGATAAGTTGCCTGGCAGAGGAAATGGCCAAGAGAAAATAAGTGTGATGTTTTCTTTCATTATTTCTTCAAATAGATTTCTAATTCCTCACTCTTTCTTTTTCCTTCTGGCACCCCTATTATGCGAATGTAGTCCCAGAGGTTGCTTACACTATCCTCATTTTTTGGGAGGAGGGGATTTTTTTTTCTTCTTCTTGTTCTGATTGGTTGTTTTTTGCTTCTTTACATTCCAAATAATTGATTTTACTCTTACCTTTATTCAGTCTAATGTTGCTTTCCTGTAAGTTGTTCTTTATTTCAATTAATGTATTCTTTGATTTGGACTGGATCGTTATTATGCTGTTGAGGTCCTCACTAAGTTCCTCAGGCATCCTTATAATCAGTGTTTTGAACTCTGCATTTGATAGTTATCTCTATTTTGTTTAGTTCTTTTTCTGGAGTTTTGACCTGTTCTTTCATTTGGGACTTGATTCTATATCTCTTCATTTTGGTAACCTCCCTGTGTTTGTTTCTATGTATTAGGTAGAGCTGCTATGAATCCCCATCTTGGTAGTGTGGTCTAATATAGTAGGTGTCCTGTAGGGTCCAGTTGCACCGCCTTCCCTATCACCCAAGCTGGGTACTCAAAGTGTGCCCTTCATGGGAGTTGAGTATACCCTTCTCTTTCCTAGCAACCAGGAATTATGGGCACTTATCTACCTGGCACTGGTACCCTGGGCTGGGGGGCTTGGAGTGGGCCTGGGACTCCTTGCCCCCAAGATATCTCTCCCAAATTGTTATCCACCACTCTTGTGTGTGTGACCAGCCTGTTCTGCATCTAGGCCCCTCTTACTAGTCTGCATAGATGTGGTTTCTTTAATTTTGTAGTTATCAGATTTCCACTCAACTCAAATTCTACCAGTTTTGAGTGATGATTGTTCTATAATTTAGTTGTAAGTTTGACGTGGTTGTGTGAGGAGGCAAGCTGTGTTCTCCTATGTCATCATCTTTCTGCTAATTAGGTGAAGTAAATAGACATGCAAATCTAAGAAGCATAGAGAGTCCCAAACAAGGTGGATGCAAAGAGGCCATCTGCAAGACACATCATAATGAAAATGCCAAAGTTTAAAGGTAAAGAGAAACTCTTAAAAGCAGCAAGAGAAAAGCAGATAATTACTTACAAAGGATTCTCATGAGACTGTCAGATGATTTTTCAAAAGAAACTGCAGGCTGGAAAGGATTGGCAAGAAATATTCAAGTCATGAAAAGTGGGAGACTTCAGCCAAGATTGCTTTCCCTAGCAAAGCTATCATTTAGAATCAAAGAACAGATGAAGAGCTTCCCAGATAAGAAAAAACTAAAGGAGTTCATCATCACCAAACCATTATTATATGAAATGTTAAAGGAACTTATTTAAGAAAAGAAGATCAAAACTATAAACAATAAAATGGCAATAAATATATAGCTATCAGCAATTGAATATAAAAAAACAAATACAAATAAGTACAACAGAGACAGGAATTTGGATACAGAGAGTGTTTTAATGGTTGCCAGATGGAAGGGGGCTGTGGGGGAATGAGTGAAGAGGTGAGGGGATTAAAAAGTACAAATAGATTGTTACAGGATAGCCGTGGGGCTATAAATTACAATATAGGAAACGGAGAGAAGCCAGAGAACTTACACATATGACCATGGACATGAACAATGGTGTGGGGATTGCCTGAGGGAGCGGGGACTATTGGGTGGAAGGAAGAAAGGAGGAAAATTGGGATAACTGTAATAGCATAGTCAATAAAATGTTTAAAATAATAAAAAGAAAATGAGTGTGGAGCACAGAGGACAGGGAGGGAGCTGGTAAGAAATGAAGCGCCGCCAGAGAGGTAGGTAAGATCCAGGTCGTACAGGATCTGGCAGTCGATAATGAGTATGAATTTTACCTATTGGCAATAGGACACTATGGATGAATTTTAACCAAGGTAGTCATAAGTTTGTATTTATGCCTTGAGAAGATCACTCTGGCTGCTTTTGGGAAACTGGGCTGGAGAGCGAACAAGCCATGGATGTAGGGAGATTAGGTGGTCACACAGGAGATGGTGGTGATTTGGAGATACTGAGAAGCTGTCAGATTCAACAAAAAATACAGAGATAGGATCAATAAGAATTACTGCTGGACTGTATAAGGAGTAAGAGAGAGAAAATAAAGATAATCCTCAGGTTATTAAATAAGAGCAATGGGATAGATATGTGTCATTTTCATAGAGGAGAAATGAGCGGATTTGTGGTAGGTGGAGCTAAACTATCTCTACTGTGCAAGTTAACTTTGATATTTATGTTAGATGTGTAAGTAGGTGTGTTTAGGAGGCATACAAATATGTATGGAGCTGATGGCTGGATATACACTTTGGGTATTGTGTGACAAATGCAAATAACTAATTTGCATCATTACCAGAACATTTATTTGGCTTTGTCCTCTTTTTTCATTCAACAAATAATATGTTTATTCTGACAACATGTGATACTCTGTATTGAACTCTAGTAGATCATATCCCATCTTGGTTTTTATGGGCATTTACTAGAATTCATCATTCATTGTTCTGTCTAGTTTTAAGTGTAATGGGTCTGTTGAAAAATATGAATGAATTGGAGATGTTGGCATATAGTAGAAGGAAAACACAAAATTAATCAGTTCCAGTGTACAGACTTTCTGTGGGTATTGCTGCAAGAGTGAATAGGCTGGCTCTTGAGATGTTCTAAAACAACCTAAGATGGAAGTGATAGCTTAGGTGCCTACCTTTTGGACTTCACTAGTCTAAATTATCTCAGCCTGCTTAGAGTTGGCCTTATGAACCATTGTCACTTCTAGAATCTGCATTTATTCCACCAAGAGATTAGAAAAATAAGATCATTTGGGAACACTAAGATATTGTGATGCTTTGACTCCAAAATATTCACTGATTCAGCTTACAAGTTAATCACTCTACATGATAGAATTTAGATAGTCAAAGCAAGCAGATGATGAGGGACCAATATCCTCTTCAGCTAATTGTTATAATAACCTATAAGTCTGATGTAAAAGATAAAGATCATGTCATCTCTCTGCCTGGATTCTTTCATTTTTTAAAGGTTTGATTTTAAAATAGAAAAGTAGTAGAAAATAACAGTAAAGTCTTCCTGTTTGGGTGATAATATCTAATGTAATGCCATCTTCAGAAAATAGCAAAATGCTTTGGTCTGTCAGAGTATGTAGCAAGAATATGAATGTTTCAAGTTTGCACAAAGATCTGGCTTCACAATTAAAAGGCTCTCATTCAGGGACTTGGACCAGAAGCCTTCTGAATTTTTCTAGGAATTCTCCTACCACTTTCTGCTAAATCTAGATTTATAATAATATAAATTGAAGTGTTGTACAATGCATTGCAATCTGTTGGGGGTTTCTTCATCTATAAATGGGAGATAAATGTGAATGTGCAGAGTCTGATAGTGTTCTAAATGCTAAACTGAATTTTTAATTACTAACCAGAATGTCTTCATATTTTATTTTTAAAAAACGTATATCTCCAAGTACTATTTATGATATTTAGTGTGTATGTGTTAATATGTAGCAGTGATTTCTAAGATTCAGGTAAACTATCTTTTATTGGAATGCAGCAATAACGTAGTATCTTATGTGACTCAAACAAATATAATATAATGCTTAAATCCCAGCCATATTAAATTCCTCCTGCTTACAGTATTGAAAGAAAGAAAAACAAGTTTCCCAAAACACATTGAAATCAAATAGACATTCAATGAATATTGAATGAATAAATACCTCAAATATTTTTTTTATTTTATTGTTGTTGTATTACATCCATCCCCTTTTTGCTCCCCTCTGTCTCCCTCCCCACCCACCCATTCCCCACAAAGTCAATCCCACCTGTTGTCCATGTCCATGGTTCCTTTATATTAGGTTCTTGTCTAAGCTGCTCCTCTTCCTTGCCTCTACCTTTCCCCTCCCCTTAATCCCCTTCCCCCTGACAACTGAAGGCCTATTCACTGTATTCATATATTTGGTTCTGTTTTGCTTGTTGTTAGTTTTGTTCATTACTGTCCTGTAATGGGTGAGATCATATGGTATTTGTCCTTCACTGACTGTCTTATTTCATTAAGCATAATACTCTCCAGTTCCATCCATGTTGTTGCAAAGGGTAGGAGTTCCTTCTTTCTTTCTGCTGTATGGTATTCCATTGTGTAAATGTACCCAAGTTTTTTGATCCAATCATCCACTGATGGGTACTTAGGCTGTTTCCAGCACTTGGCTATTGTAAACAGTGTTGCTATGAACATAGGTGTACATAGGTTCTTATGGATTGGTGTTTCAGGATTCTTTGGGTATAGTCCAAGTAGTGGAATTGCTGGATCAAAAGGCAGTTCCATTTTTAGTTTTTTAAGGAAACCTTATACTGTTTTCCACAATGGCTGCACCAGCCTATATTCCCACCAACAGTGTATGAGGGTTTCCTTTGCCCCACATCCTCGCCAACACTTGTTATTTGTTGATTTGTTGATGATTGCCATTCTGACAGGTGTGAGGTGCTATCTTATTGTGGTTTTAATTTGCATCTCTCTGATGACTAGTGATGTTGAGCATTCTTTCATATGTCTCTGAGCCCTTTGTATATCTTCCTCAGTGAGTTGTCTGTTCAGGTCCTTTGCCCATTTTTTAATTGGGCTGTCTGTCTCCCTGGTGTTGAGTTGCATCAGTTCTTTATATATTTTGGAGATCAAACCCTTGTCTGAGGTATCATTGGCAATTATGTTTTCCCATACAGTTGGCTCCCGTTGAATTTTGCTGATATTTTCTTTAGTTGAACAAAAACTTTTCAATTTGATATAGTCCCATTTGTTGATTTGTTCTTTTATTTCCTTTGCCCTTGGTGAAGTACCAGTAAACATATTTCTGCGTAGGATATCCGAAAGTTTACTGCCTATATTTTTCTCCAGGACCTTTATGGTGGCACTGCTTATGTTTAAATCCTTTATGTATCTTGAGTTTATTCTGGTGTATGGTGTAAGTTGGTGGTCTAGTTTTATCTTTTTGCATGTTGCTGTCTAGTTCTCCCAACACCATTTGTTGAAGAGACTGTTTTTACTCCATTGGATGTTCCTTCCCCCTTTGTCAAATATGAGTTGACCATAGAGTCCTGGGTTAATTTCTGGGCTCTCTATTCTGTTCCATTGATCTATATGTCTATTCTT